>PVJC01011640.1:0-24006 GCA_004026665.1 Murina feae
ATGCCCAGCTCAGAGTGGGACCCAGGCAACACAGCTCAGATCGGGACAGAGAGCTGTTGCAGGGTATGGAAACTTCACAGAGGCAAAGGGCAACTGGGCTGCAGATGAAGCAGCCTGGAAGACTGCCCTGGAAACCAGAGGGGCCTCTACAGATTAAAGGAACTAATTCTACTCAAGTTCTTGCAGGCTTTGTAGCCTCTCCAGAGGGAAGTCCAGAAGTCCAGGGGTGGCAGTGGCGGCGGTGACGAGAGTCGGCGCTCCAAGGCTGCATGCAGCACCCCTTACCCCCGGAATGGCGGGAACGGTGCGAATTGCGGCGGGGCCTGGATGGAGGCAGCAGAGGCAGCAGCCTGTTCGAGACAGGTGGCCGACACCCTGGATGGCGAGAAGCAGTGGCAGCTTATCGTAAAGAAAGTGCTGGACCACGGGCAGAGCGACTCATAAGAGCTGACCTTGTGGGTGCGCCACGGCGGCGACCTGACAACAGCCCCTGCTTCAAGAAGAGCATGTACGAGGCCGTCCTGGTGGAGGACAACACCCTGGGCACCCCCATCCTGACCTGGACGTGGGGGTCAATGGGCGGTGCCACCACCAAATTGGTGTGGCGGCTGCTGTGCCTGGACAAGGCGTCAGGCTGGCTCAGCATCCTGACCACGAGGAAGTGAGCCAGCTGCACTTCACCGTCATGGTCCATGATCGTGAGCAGCCCTGCCAAGAACCAGGAGGAGAATGGCATGGTCACCTACACGGTGGTGGGGGACATGCCCTTCCAGCTGAAGCTGGCCAGCGACACGGAGGGTGGCCAGAACCGGCCACTGACCGGCCAGACGGTGGTGGAAGTCTCCAGGATGGCCACTGTGCTGGCCACCGACGACGACAACGGCAAGAACACAGAGGTCGCCTACTCGCTGGCGCCCTCGGTGACAGGGGTGTTTGCCATCGACTACACAATGCTGGACTGCGAGCAGATGGACAGGAACAAATTCAAGGTACACGCCAGGCCTCCTTGTGCTTCAGGGCAGCACCATGCTGATCGTGCAGGTGGCCGACAAAGAACGTGATGCAGGACTAGGTGCCACCGCTCCCGAGTGAGGGCAGCCCAGAAAGGACTGTGTGTGCCCACCTCTGGGGCCACCCTCGCGGATGGCAGGAACCTGCAGACAACCTTGGCTGCGGTCAGAGAGAAGTTGACAGTAAGTCCTTAGCAGGGATGTCATGTTGGACAGGCTCACTGTCCTGGAACTGCTCTTCACATTCATCAAGTCACTGCAGCAGACCTGCGCCCGGCAGCAGGTTGCTGATGCAGCATCAACACCAGCCAGCCCGTGCCCTGTCAGGAGACCTGCGGAGGAGGCTGTCTTCTGGGACATCTTCATCCAGTAAGCGGACGAGGCGGAGGCGACTGCGTGGCTGTCCTGCAGCAGGGCCGGATTCTCAGCCTGCTGGAGTTGGACAGCCTTCAGGATGCAGCTTGCACTGTGGCCCTGATGAAGACCTGCATCCCACAGGCATTTCCTCTCCAGGGACAACCGAGCCAGCTTCAAGGGGCTCCTCCAGGCGCTGGAGCAGAACAGGCGCCGCCTGTGCCTCTGCCTGTGCCTGATGGGTTGCGAGGTCACAGATGCCATCTTGGAGGAGGTGTTTCTGATGCTTCTGTGAGATCCCAGAGAGCAGTCGGACGTGGCCCCAAGGATGAGGTTGGAGGTGCAGAGCCGAGGCCTCCGGCATCCACTCTGTCTTGCACGATGGTGCCTTTGCCAGCACCCTCATGCAGGCAGTTGCCTGCACCTGTGAAGCAGCCCCGGCACAAATGCCTGGGCCCCCTCCCAGGCTGACTTCTGGGGCCACATAGAAGTGCCTTTTGGTGCCTGGGGAGAGCCCTGGGCTGGGGGCTGGTCTTTTGGAGGGCGAGGCCAGGATTCCATTGCGACCTCAGACCTGTCAAAGCTAGAGGACATCTGCTTTACAGGAAGTACCTGGCAGGAGTGTGGGGGGCTCTGCTACGGAGGGCACCTCAGGCCCTCTTCCTCGTATGCGGGGCACAGAGAAGGGAACTCTGCCCCATGCAGCAAGGAACATGTTTTGAATTTTGGGGGAAAGGTGAATGAACAGAATGCTCCCCTCAGGACCTTGAGGGAAAGGAGTACCCAGAAGAGTCAATGATTTGACTCATGTACATAAAACCAAGGGGGGAATGTAAGGGCGGAAGGGCAGTGAGAGAGTGCAGACCTGCCAATAGGGATGCAGAGGAAATGCCCTGCCCAGGACCTTCCCTCGACCAATCAACAGGGGCCACACATGTTACCCCACCGACTACTTCTGGCTCTATAAATCCTTTGTTTTGCCTGAAACCCACGCTTCCTGCCCTGCCACGTGGCTGTGCCGGTGGCCGGTGGCTGAGCGTGGGAAGTCCAAGTTAACTTGAATAATAAGGGCCCTCAAGTTTTTATAGCAGTTTTGGGGCTCACTCGTAGTCTTTGGGGAATCACGACATCTGGATACAACATCTTTGGGGATCACAACATCTGGGTATAACAAACTGCTCACATGTCTGCTGCTCCTTAGATGGGGGCTGGCTGCTCATGGCTGCTGCTCCTTGGATAGGGAAGGCTGCTCTTGAGGCTGTTCTTCCTTGGACAGGGGCAGGTTTCTCAAAGGGCTGCCGCTCCTCAGACATGATTAGTCTGCTCATGTGGTTGCTGCTCCTCGGACCGGGGCAGGCTGTTCGGGCAGTTGCTGCTTCTTAGATGGGGGTGGGTTGCTCACACAGCTGCTTATCCTCAGATAGGTGAAGGGCTCAGGCTGCATGCAGCTACTCTGTTCCTTGGATGGGGGCGGGCTGCAAAGGGCTGTTTGCTCCTCAGTTGTAGGCTGGCTGCTCATGTGGCTGCTGCTCTTCAGCCTGGGGCAGGCTGCTTTTGGGACTGTTGCTCCTTGGACAGGAGCGGGCTGTTCACACGTCTGCTGTTCACACGTCTGCTGCTCACATGGTGGCAGTGGCCTGGGCTAAAGTGTTGGGCTGGTCAGAGAGGAGCACACTTTGGAACTCACAGGAGCCTGCACCTTAAGTGGCTGGAAACTTGGTGACCATGGGACCACAGCTGAGGGCACCCTGGGTGGAGGTGAGGCTGAGATCCCAGTTACAGCATCTCTCCCCTTCAAAAAGGTAAGGCTTCTGAGGAAGAGCTGGCCTCCTGGTACTGTTTGAAATGGTAGCAGTGGTTGCTTCATTAGTCAAGCCTGGTTAGCCTGCCCTCAAAGGTTCTGTGAGATCTGTCACACACACACACACACACACACACACACACACACACCACAATCACACACTCCTCTTTTACTCTCTCATTCACTCACACTCTCTCCCTCACTGTTGCCTTCTTCCTGCCTCTGTAGTTGTGTCTGGGATGTTATTGACCTGTTTGTGGATGGAGTTTTCTCTTCAGGTGTCTGATTATGTGGCTCACTCTTTAGCACCTTGGTCAGACAGGATAAAATTCACCTTAACAAGACACGACACAAAGGAAAAAAAAACACACGAATGTACTCACAACACTGATAACCCCAATATAAGTGACCACCTGAGAAAATTAGGGGAGATAAAAGAGAGCACAAATGATATGGAAGAAAAAAGATAAGAGAGAAAAGAAAAAGGAAGAAAAATGAGTATATATATATATATATATATATATAGAGAGAGAGAGAGAGAGAGAGTATATATATATATATATATATATATATATATAGAGAGAGAGAGAGAGAGAGAGAGAGAGAGGGGAGGGAGAGAGAGAGAAAACACCACAGAACAGATAAACAAAAAAAAAATGCAAACACTCTGCAAAGAGGGTAGGGACAGAATCTGTAGATGCTGAGCTTATATACAGAAAATAAAATTAATAATTGGATGAATAGGGGGAGTACTTCAGTTTAGTATAGGAGAAGTAGAAATGGTATGAGTGGATAAGAAGAAAGAGAGTAAAAAGGAAATAATAATAAATTTACAAATAATATTGATTTAAAAATGGTATAAAATAACATAAAATAAAATAGAATGATGGAAAATTATGTGAAAAGAAATAGAAAATAAAGCAACAAACCAAAAAAAGGAAAATAAAGAAAAAAGTAGAAAAAAAGAGATAACAAAATAATCTAATCGAATAAAAGCATAATATTGAAATTGACCAGTTCTCCAGGATGCCTAAGCCACGCCCACCACCCAATCAGATAGGCTGTATACAAATTAACCCAGCCAAGATGGAGGCAAGCAGGATGGCTCTGGGCTGGGGCTGGGGGCCTCCGCAGAGCATGCACAAGCATCACGGCTCATCTCCATGCCAGTGTGTTAGCTCAGTGGCAGGGGCAAGGGGGTACCTTCATGGGGTCATGCATGAGCCAGTGTGGAGCATCCACCCCTCATGGAGCTTCTGATGCAGGTCTGCTGCCTGGCTTCAACCCGGGGGCCTACTCGGGGAGTGCGGGAGCATCTGCTGCCCAGTACAGAGCCTTTGACGCAAGTCTGCCACAGATGTTCCCTTTGTTGTATGTGTTTTTTGCATTGACCCCCTCCACCTCATATCCAACCCTCCCAGGCCTTTCCCCCTCTATGTCTATGTCCACAGGTTATCTCTTAACATTTCTGTTTCCTTCCCAATCTCTAAATTTTGTTTTCTAAGTTGGGTACTATGATTATCTTATCTAATTTTCTCTTAGCACAATCTTTTTTTCCCTTTGTAGTACCATTATTCCAAAACACCCACCCAGCAAAACCATACCATTGATTACTGGGTAATGCTATCATTTAATTTCTTTCTTTTTATGCTCAGGTTACTGAAAGCTACTGAGAATGGTCAGAATGCAGTTCAGGCAATCCAACTTTAGCTTGGTTATCTGTATTGCTGACCATCATTTAATTTGTCTTTGTTGGTGTCATCAGATTGCTGAGATAACAGATCAACCAAGCTTGATATTACTGATAAGTACCTCTAAGGAGAGATGGAGACTTCAACATTTATTCACGTAGGAATGAGCAGAAGAGAAAAGGAGAATGCTATTTAAGCCATTATGAAGTATTCAATTTCTTTTTAAAAAATTGCAAATATCTGAGTGTGGATGATCATGAGAGTATAGAACCCCAGGAAGCTTCAGGCAAAAGGGGTTTGCCCTATTCAAAGACTCTTCTCTCTGGATCCTCACCAAATGTTCTCAACAAAAAACTGGAGAAAGCTTTCCTAAATGGTAAAAGTCTAGAAAAGAGTAGACATTGTAGTGAGAAAAAATTATACACATCACCCGTACCTTTCTTGCCTATGGGCAAAAAGTCTTAATTTTCAGGGGGAATAAAGACACATATTATTGCCTCCAGGACCTAAGAAGATAGTAGAAAGAATAACCTCTACCTCTGGCTGGGGAAAGGACACCATATTGAGTATATACCATTAGAGATACCCAACCACAATGAGAGGGTCAGGTTTATTGGGAAAGTCCCTCCTTCAAGACTGAGGACCCTGCTAAGCCTGAGACTGAACCATGACAACAGAGAGCCTCTTTGCCCCACTCCACCAAACTGGAAAGCATTAAGAAACAAGCAACAACATTTGACTACTAAAAGAGGGCAAGGGCTTGGAGAAAACCCTCTCTGAGCAATAGGCACAAAAAGGTGGCCTAAGAGTGAAGGAGGCAATAAGAAAAACCCTCTGATAAACAGACTCCACCCTAAGAACAAAGTTATATTAGAAAAATTGGAAGCCTATGGTTCATTATAGGAAACTATCATAACAAACTTTAAATCCAGTTCGACTCCTGATTAGATAGTCTCAAATCCCCATCCCCACTTCCTTCAGAGGCAGAGCAGAACAAAGGACATGTTCATTTCACTTCCAGGAATAGATACACACACTATCTGTGTTTCAACCAACAATTTTCAGGAAGACACAATAACAAGGAGGAAGACAAAAAACAAAAATTTGTCCATAGACAAAATCTAATCTAATAAATGGGTAATATTGAAATTGACCATTTATCTGGAACGCCTAAGCCATGCCCAGCAGCCAATCAGAGCGGCTATATGCAAATTAACCCAGTCAAGATGGAGGCTGGCACAGCGGCTCTGCAGTGAGGCTGGGGGCCTCCGCGGAGCGTGCACAAGCATCGCTGCCCAGCATGGCAGGCACTCCATGTCGGATGTGTTAGCTCAGTGGTGGGGGCATGGGGGTACCCCTGTGGGGTCATGCGTGAGCATCCTTTGCCTGGTGTGGGACATCTGTCCTTGATCCACTGCCTGGCTCCACCCCGGGGACTTCTGTGGGGCATGTGTGAGGCTCTGCGCCGAGGACCTCCATGGGGCGGGTGCAAGCGTCTGCTGCCTAGCTCCACCCCAGGTGTGTCTGCTCAGCAGCAAGGCCACCCCCTTCCTCCCCCGTGAGGGACCATGCACCAGCATCTGCCCCAAGCCTGTCACCCGGCTCTGAGCCAGGTGTGTCTCCTTAGCGGTGGGGGCCCACCAGGCGTGTGTGATGGTGGGCCACCTGGTGGGAAATGTCAACTCCTGCGCTCACCAGCCCTCCCACCCCCCAGTGCACGAATCCTGAAGGGGCTGTGGGCAGCCTGAAAATGGCCCTTAGCCCCTCACCCAGCCTGGCCAGGCATGCCAGCAGGTGGACATCCCCCAAAGGGTCCCAGACTGTGAGAGGGCACAGGCCGGGCTGAGGAACCACTCCCCGCAAAATGCACAAATTTTTGTGCACCGGGCCCCTAGTAATAAAATAAAATGAAAAAGTGAAGTGTCATTCCTTGGCGAGCTTAAGATCCAGTCTTCTCTATTGTCTGTGGTTTCTGTTGCTGGGACTGAAGGCCTGTCTTTAGTCCAGTCCCTGTGGCCTCTTAGGGACTATTCATATTTTTTTAATCCTTTGTACCATTCAGGGTATATTCTGGGTATGGCTGTATTGGTTGCCTGGAGACTGGAGGGAGGGGCTATCTCTTCAGGAGAAAATGGCTGCTGAGGTCATAGGCTCAGGTATGACTCAGCATCAGATCTGCTGCCACTTCTCCTAAACCCTCTCTTCTCCCTAGACTCCACAATTCTGCACCTCCTCTTGCACCTCAGCCACAGGTGAGTGTCTGTATCCAAAAGGTCCTATGAACTAGGTTCAGTGAAGAAAAGCACAGGCCACAGTGAGGGGAAAGCTTGTGCATCTGCAAGCTCCTCTCTTGCTGGCACTTCAGGGTCTAGTCAGCCCTTCAGTCTGCCCCCTCTGGGCTCTGTCTATCATGACTGTGGACATAGATCTAGAATTCCCTGCCACCAGCAGTCATGTAGATCTCCTTTCCACAGTCAGATGCTGTGCCTGTCCCCAGAGACATGGCTCAGTGCCATGTGCTTTCCCTCTGACCCTCTTGGCAGATCTCTTCTGCCCAGATCCTTGATTTTACCTTTATCCAGGGGTCCTCTGCCCTTCCCAGCTGCAAATTGTCTCACCAGCTGAGTTTCCTTCACCAATTCAGGGTGGATGTTATTAATTTCAGCTGCTCATTCTGTTGGCTCCAGGACAAGGCTCGGGACACATCCATCTGTTTTGTCCTCCTTAAAATTGTTTTTAGTTCTAGAGACCAGGGCGTTCAAGATCAAGATGCTGGCAGAGTTGATGTCCAGTGAGGTCCTGCTTCCTGTTTCATAGATAGCCATCCTCTCACCCTGTTCTCACACCACTTCTCAAAGGCTCCACCTTGGTTGCCACCAATTGATGTGTCTCTCTTACATCAATGTTACTGTCTCTGTCTCTCGCCTCCTCCCTTCCACTCTCACTTGACTATCAACCTTTTCAGCTTCTAGAGTCCTCTTCAGTGATCCTCAGTAAGGTTTCCTTAAATGTCACTTCCTCAGAAGATCTCAGAAAGCAGAGTTGAAACATGTATCATGCATTATATGTTGAGAGAAAAGCTTACTCCTGGAATTTAGAAAGTCAGAGGAAAAAAGAAATGGAAATTGTAACAAAATTTGTATGTATAAGCCATATATGAAAATTATAAATTCACCATTTTTACTTTTCTCCATCAATAGTATAACTATTTACTCTATATTGCTGCTTAATAACTGAATAAGCAATGTCTGGAGGAAATTAAAATCTAGAGTTTCAGTACTATTAAATTTCAAGAAAATCTTATGAGATATGCAGCCATGTCAAGGTGAGATCTTAATTTTAAATTTGCACAAACTTGCCTAGCCAGTGTGGCTCAGTGGTTGAACATCAACCTATGAACCAGGAGCTCATGGTTAATTCCAAGTCATGGCACAAGCCCAGGTTGTGGGCTAGATTCCCAGTAAGGGGCATGCAGGAGGCAGCTGATCAATGATTCTCTCTCATTATTGATTTTTCTCTCTCTCTCACCCTCTCCCTTTTTCTCTGACACCAGTAAAAATATGCTTTTTAAAAATTTGCACCATCTATTATAAGAGATAAGATGTTAATTAATACATTATTTACATTAGAAGAAACAGTTAATAAAGTAATATAAATAGGACTTTAATAATTAGTATAAAGAGAATTTAAATAAAAAGTCAAGTGGCAAGAGAAAAATTTCACTGATTAAAAAGGCATGGAAAGGTAAAATGGCTGGAGATAATATGGCAAGTATCCTATATAATAAAGGGGGAATATGCAAATTGACTGTCACTCCTCCACAAAGATGGCTGCACCCACAGTTGAGGCTGAGTTCCCATAACAAGCCTTAAGGATCAATCAGTAGGGACCTGAGGCTGCATGCCTCCCCCTCCATGGGGCTTGACAGAGACCTCAGGCTGCACCTCCCACCTGGCAGGGTTTGATCGGGAACCTCAGGCCATGCCCCCCTGCCCTAGCACCGGACTGGGGGACCCCATGCCATGCCTCCCACCCAGCAGGGTTTGTCAGTGGACTTCAGGCCATGCCGCCCCCCCCAGTGGGACTTGATGGGGGACCTCAAGGTGCACTCCCCGCCCTGGTGCTGGGCTGTGGGACATCAGGCTGTGCCCCCCATCCCAATGCCAGGCTGGGGGACTTCAGGGGAACCTCAGGCTGCACCCCCACCCCCAGCCTTGGGGACCTCAGACCATGCTGCCCCACCCTGGCACCAGGCCAGGGGACCTGAGGCTGCACCCCCACCTGGTGAAGCTTGACAAGGGTGGGACTGACTGGGTCTGGATCTAGCCCAATGAGGGGGGGCCTGCCAGGTCTGGATCTTGCATGATTTTGAGGCCCACGTGGGTGGGTACTTGACTCTGGGTCCCATGGTGCACCCCAGACTCTGACAGGAGGAAGATTTTCATATACATTTTACTAATTTTCTTTAATCCCTGACACTTCTATTATAGAAAAAGGGCAAATAGCAATATTAAAATATTTTCTCTAATTAATCTCCGTTTACTGTGCACGAATTTTGTGCACCAGGCCACTAGTATTATCTAATAAAGAAGGAATATACAAATTGACCATCACACCATAATGGTCAAGATGGCAGTGGCCACAGAGGAGGCAGGGATTCCATAACACAAGATGGATGTGCCCACAGTGGAGGTAGGGATGCCATAACACCAGATGACTGCACCCACAGTGGAGGCTGAGTTCCTATAACGAGCCTTAATGAGCGAGCAATCAGCAGGGACCTGAAGCTGTGTGGCCCTGGACCCCCACTTAATGGGGCATGACAGGAGACCTCAGGCCATGGCCTCCCATCCCAGTGTCAGGCTATGGGAGCTGAGGCAGCATTTCCCACCTGGTGGGGCTTGACAGGGGACCTCAGGCCATGGCCCCTGCCCAGCAGGGCTTGACAAGGGACCTCAGAGCTCACCCCCAGCCTGACAGAGCTTGACATGGGAACTCAGATTGTACCCCCCACACTGATGCTGAGCCAGATTACCTGAGGCCATGCCCCCCACCTCAGCACCAGGCCTGGGGACCTGAGCTCTCACCACTCATCTGGTGGGGCTTCACAGGGAACCTCAAGCCACAAACCACACACCAGGCCAGGAACCCTGAGGCTGCACCCACTGCCTGGCGGGACTTGACAAGGTACCTCAGGCCACACCCCCTGGCCTGGGCCAGAGAACCTCAAGGCTCACCCCCTAGCCTGGGCTTGATGGGGGTGGGGCTGGCTGGGTCTGGGTCTCTCACAATTTTGAGGTGCATATGAGTGGGTGGATACTTGACTCTTGTTCCCATGGTGTGTCTCAGACTCTGACAGGAGGAAGGTTTTTATATACATTTTATTAATACATTTTCTTTCATCTCTGACACTTCTATTATAGATAAAGGGCAAATAACGATATTAAAATATTTTCTCTAATTAATTCCCTTTTAATGTGCATGAATTTTGTGCACTGGATCACTAGTAGAAAACATAAAAAGGAAATACATACTGACAATTTTAAAATCTGTATTGATATCATAAATGTCCTTAAATTCCTTAGTTCTGAATGAGTACATTTGTATTATTAAGTCTGTTATAATGTAATGCCTTTTTTCACTCATTGAATTAGAGTCCACTTTTTTCTAAGACATAATAAATGAAATAATGTTCTAAATATTAGACTTGAATTCTCTAATGAAAGTCAATGTATTTCAATCAGTGTTGCTCTGATGCCTATATTACTTCAAACATCCTAGTTAGTCTACTCTTGACTTTAAAACTGAAATTTTAGAATAGGAAAAGAAACAATTGTGATTGTTTTATATCCCCAGATCCGACCACTAGAAAGTCTGATATTCCCAGCCTGGTGAAAGGTAGGTAACTTCAGGACAAATACTAGTAGACAACAGAGTTTCCTCAAAGATGGAGCACAACTATTTTTGAACCAAATTTTCTTTTTATAGAATTACTAGAGGTCCAGTGCACAATATTTGTGCAACCAGTGGGAGAGGCGGTTCCCTCAGCCAGGCCTGTGTCCTCTTACAGCCTGGGAGCCCTTGGGAAATGTCACACTAATGGATTTCTAGTAGGCCCACTCCATACAGGACATCCTTAGTCCTGCTTTGGAAGAAGAAGAGGCTTTTGGCTGAGCAGTGCTCTCACTGTGGGAGCGTACTGACCACCAGCGGGCAGCTCTTGCATTAAGCATCTGCCCCCTGGTGGTCAGTGCATGTCATAGTGACTGGTCATTCCGCCATCATTCAATTTGCATATTGGCCTTTTATTATATAAGTCTAGGAACCCAGTGCACAAATTCATGCACCTTTAAAGGAACTGTGGTCCACGAGGATGCAGTAAACACAGGGGTGGGTCTTGGGCCATCCTCTCCCCGCCCCAGTTCCCTGTCTGCCGGCAGCCTCACATCCACCACTGCAGTTCTCACATGCTGACTGCCCCAACCCTGCTTGCTCCCACTAAAGGCGTGGAGCCATTGGGACTGGTGACAGCAGCTAGTATGAACAGGGTCAGCACTGTCAGCAGATGTAAGCAGCAGCTGCTGCCCAAATCATCCCTCAGGAGCAGGAGGAGGTGGAGAATCCCTCAGGGGCAATTAATGACACAGTCCCTGCTTGCACCCACTGACTGCACTGAGTGATTGGGACCAGTGCCAGGCACCTGCAGCATGTGTGAGTGGGGCTGGCGCTGGCAGTGAGTGTAATTGGGGACAGCACTGGCAGCAGGTGCAAGTGCCAGGCGGGACCATATTGCATGGGAGCAAAGAATTTTCAGCAACAACCAGAGGCTCACTCCAATGACAGCAACCGGCACCCTGCCTTGGTCTGGCACCCACAGTCACCTGCTCCACCATCCCACTGTGGCTAATGTCCACCATGTTCCACACATGGCCCTTGGTGGTCAGCACACATCATAGCAGCTGGTTGTTCAGTTGTTCTGCCGTTTGGTCTATTTGTACATTAGCCTTTTCTTATATAGGATAGTAGTGGGAATAATATAAAGTAGAAGATAACCTACTTGATTTTTGGTGTCAGTCAAAACTGAACTAGTCATAGGAAAAAACAAATCTGTGGTATTACCAGAAACTTTTAAAAGGAGAGACTAAAAGTGATGTTTTTATGCATAACTCAATTAAGCTCTCTCCAAGTCTTCCCAACTTTCTTCAAAATGGAATTCTAGATATTTTTCTGATTTACTTTATTAATTGTTTCCTACTTAATCTACTCCTGTTTGTTCTCATTCAAAAAATATTGTCATAAATATGTGTTCCTTGGAAGAACAACTAGAAGATAAATTACCTGATAAAATCTATCTCTTTTTATATAAACCTCTTCACACTGTGATTAAATAAAATAAATAAATAACAGTTAACAAACTTTGGCTAGTTTATTCTCCAATGTTATGACTTATATGCCCTTACTAACAGTAATGTAATTCACTTTATTTCTACAAAATAGGCTTGATATATTTTCTATATTATATTATATTCTATATTATAATTAGACTAGAGGCCTGGTGCACAAAAAGTTGTGCACTTGGGAGGGAGGGGGGTTCCTCAGCCTGGCCTGTGCCCTGTTGCAGTCTGGGAGCCCTTGGGGGATGTCCACCTGCTGGCTTACAACCGATCCCTGGGTGATTGGGCCTAAATTGGCAGTCGGACATCCCTCTGGCAGTTCGAAAGCCCTCAGGGGATGTCCACTTGCCAGTGGGGAGCAGGTCTAAGCTGCAGTTGGACGTCCTTAGTGCTGCTGAGGAGGCGGGAGAGTCTCCCGCCACCACCGCTGTGCTGACAGCCATCAGCCTGGCTAGTGGCTGATAAGAACTCCCCCTGTGGGAGTGCACTGATCACCACAGGCAGCTTCTGCATTGAGTGTCTGCCCCCTGGTGGTCAGTGTGTGTCATAGTGACCAGTCATTCCCAGTCATTCTGTTGTTGGGATCAATTTGCATATTACCCTTTTATTATATAGAATAGAGGCCTGGTGCATGGGTGGGGGCCAGCTGATTTGCCCTGAAGGATGTCCTGGATCAGGGTGGGGGTCCCGTTGGGATGAATAGCCAGCCTCGGTGAGAGGCTGAGGGCCATTTTCAGGCTGGCCACATTCCCTTCAGGGAGGGGGCCCTTCTGGGATGCATGGCTAGCCTGGGTGAGGGTCTGATGGCTGTTTACAGGCTGGGTACATCCCCCAGTGAGGCTGGATGGAAGCAGGTATCTGGGATTTATTTATGTTCTATAATTGAAACTTTGTTGCCTTGAGTGGAGGACACAGCCAGCCTAGGCAGGAAGGAAGTTTAGCTTCCTCCATAGTAAGGGTAAGCAAGCCTCCTGTTTGCTCTAGTTCTGTGGCTTCCGGCCACCATCTTGACTGGGTTAATGTGCATACAGCCACTCTGATTGGCTTCTGGGCATGGCTTCGCTGGTGGCTGGGGCTTAGGTGTAGTGGAGTGACACCTTATTTGCACATTACTTTTTCATTAGATTAGACTTGAGGCCTGGTGCACAAATTCATGCATGGGTGGGGTCCAGCTGGCCAACCCCATTGGGGGGCACTTGGGGGCCAAGCCTGCAGGGCGAGGGGCTGTGGGAAGTTGGCTGCTGGCCCTGTCCCTGATCAGGGTGGGGAGTGGTTAGGGTTGGGGCTGGCCAGGGAGATGGGCCTCAGAAGGTTAGGGAGGCCAATTGGGGCCCCAATCAGGCTGGTAGGCTGCCACAGTGTTTGTCATAGCAACCAGTCATTCAGGTCATTCAGATGGTTCCATCATTCCGGTTGCTTGGCTTTTATATATATGGATTGTGAAGTGCAATTTATTTCTAGATAATCCATATGACTTAACCCGTCTAATCAATATCAACCACTTAATAAATCCAAATAAGAAAGGAAGCTTGTATATAAATATAGAACTAAATTCCTAATAAAACATCCAAAAATAGTAACCCTTAGTTTGTTAAAAAGTAAAAGATGTTTACCCTAATTGATATTAATTCTAGAACTTTTGTCCACATTGAGATATATATTAATATTATCTTATATAATAATATGAAAAACAAATATAATATACAATCCATATTAATTACAAAAATTATGACAATTTTACTGTTAGTTTACTCATTTAACGGTTATATAACTGTGTATTTTGATTTTAAAATACTAAAGAACAGCCAGGCCGACATGGCTCAGTGGTTGAGTGTTGCCCTATGAACCAGGAGGGAACAGTTCAATTTCTGGTGAGGGCACATACCCAGGTTGCAGGCTTAATCCCCAGGGTAGGGCATGTAGGAACCAGCCAATCAGTGTTTCTCTCTCATCATTGATGTTTCTGTCTTCCTTTTCCTTCCTCATTGAAATCAATATATATAATATTTATAAAAGCCTAAGCAACCATCACAACTGAATGGATGACCAAACAGGCTCTGTGGGCTGACCTAGCTGGCAGTAGGGTTAGTGAGGGTGATCAAATGACTGAGCAGCAGGTGGTGTGGGGCAACCAGGCCAGTGGGCGGGGGTGGGGGGCAGAGTGAAGAACAACCAAATGACCAAACAGCAGCTGTGTGGGGTGACCAGGCCAGCAGAGGAGCAGTTGGGGGTGACCAGGCTGGCAGGCAGAGGCAGTTAGGGGAGACCAGGCTGACAGGGGGGACAGTGAGGGGCAATCAGACCAGCAGGTAGAGGCAGTTAGGGGTGATCAGACAGGCAGGCAGGTGAGTAGTTAGGAACCAGCAGTCCAGGATTTGAGAGGAATATTCAACTGCCAGTTTCAGCCCAATCCTGGTGATAGGGCCGAAACAGGAAGTCAGATATCCCCCGACTGTTCCCAGGTTAGAGAAGGTGCAGGCTGGGCTGAGGGGTGTGCACAAATTTCATGCACCAGGCCTTTAGTATATATATATATATATATATATATATATATATATATATATATATATATATATATACACTAAAGAACATTTGGTCACCTCTGAATATTTCTTATTTCTTTCTAAATTATTGGTTTATGAATATACAATCTACAGTGTATAATTACTAAAGTTTTCTTTATGTTCAAATCCACAATCAGGCCTACACACTGAAGGATCTGAGGTTGATTCTGATCAAGGGCACATACCTTGGTTACAGGCTCAACCTTTGGCCCTGGGTGGGGTGCTTGTAGGAGGCAGCCAATGGATGTGTCTCTCTGTCTCTCTGTCTCCCTTCTACTCTCTAAAAATCAATAGAAAATTATACTTGAGTGGGGATTAACAACAAAAAACAAACAATGTAACACAAACAAACAACAAGACTATAAAAACAAAAACACAATCATTTTTATAATGTCTATAAGCTTATAAAATTGCATACACACACACACACACACACACACACACACATATTTCTGCACTCTGGAGTTCCCTCAGCCTGTGCCCTCTAGCAGTCAGGGACCCCTCTGGGGATGTCCACCTGCTGGCATGTCTGGTCAGCCTGGGTGAGGGGCTGATGGCTGTTTGCAGGCTGGCCAAGCCCCCAGTGTGGACCCTCACCTCATTGGATGTGGCCACCTGGGTGACGGGCTGAGGGGTGTTTTCAGGCTGCCCACAGCCCCTTCAAGTTTTGGTTCCCCACTGGGATGCCTGGGAAGCCTGAGTGAGGAGCTGAGGGGTGTTTTCAGGCTGCCCACAGTTCCTTCAGGTTTTGGGTTCCTACTGGGGTACCTGGCCAGCCTGGGTGAGGGGCTGATGGCTGTTTGCAGGTTGGCCAAGCCCCCCAGTGGGATTCCTCACCACATTGGCGTGTGGCCAGCTTGGGTGTGGGCCTGAGGGCTCAACATCTCAGCAAGGCTGGCTGGAAGCAGGTTTCTGGGGTTTATTTATCTTCCATAATTGATACACTGTTCCTTTAAGCCAAGGCCTAGGCAGGTAACGAAGCCTCCTGTTGGCTTCAGCTCCGTGGCTCCAATAATTGAAAGAATGCTGCCTTAGTAGACTCTAGGCAGGCAGTTTCCTCCATCGCTGGTGCAACGGAAGCCTGCTGTTTGCTTCAGCTCCGGGGCTTCTATAATTGCAACAATGTTGCAACAATGTTGCCTGGAGCTGGGAGAAGCCCAGCCAGCTGGCAGACAGTTTACTCCTGGTGCAATGGAAGCCTCCTGCTTACTCCAGCTCTGTGACTGCTGGCCTCCATCTTGGCTGGGTTAATTTGCATACAGCCGTTCTGATTGGGTGGTGGGCATGTCTTAGGTGTCCCGTAGAAATGGTCAATTTTAATATTACTCTTTTATTACATTATATATACACACTAGGGGCCCAGTGCATAAAATTCGTGCATGATTAGGGCCCCTAAGCGGTCCTGGTCTATTTGTGGGGCAACTAGCAAGGAGAATCACCCCCCCACCCCACTTGCACCTGCCTTGGCCTGGTGCAACTTACTCGCCACCCCCCCATCCCCCACTGCCCTGCAGACTGGTGACAGCTCCTACATTGAGCATCTGCCCCCTGGTGGTCAGTGCTCATCATTGAGATTGATTGTTCAGCCATTTGTTCAATTTGCATTTTAGGACTATATATATATATATATATATATCTTAGAGGCCTGGAGCATAAAAATGCACCTGCCCAACCTGCCCCCTCTCACAGTCTAGGAGCCCTCAGGACGGGAGGCAACTAGGCAATCACACCTCTGCTGCTGCCACTGCTGGCAGCGCCAGCCTCGACCAAACCTGGTTACCTGAACCTTGGGTGGCCCTGGACAGCTGGGCAGCCATCATCTGAGGTTTGCTTGCACCTTGGGCCAGCCCTGGATGGCTGGGAGCTGAGGGTGACTGGGGGACTCTGGAGGCAAACACACGAAGCAGCTGGGCCCTCTGGAGGGTGGGCCCGGCTGTTTCACACACCTGCCACTCTGGCGGGGCTGAGGGGACTAGATGCCACCATTTTGTGGCTGTGGGCAGCATCATCTTTGAGGGTGTGGCATTTAATTAACATATTCCCTCCTTATTGGCTGTGGGCACAGCCATCTTTGAGAGCAGGGCAGTCAATTAGCATATTCCCTCTTTATTAGATAGGCTGTGTATGTGTGTGTTACATATACTATATATGATTACCGTATTTTCTGGCAAATAAGATGACTTTTTAACCCAGGAAAATCTTCTCAAAAGTCTGGGGTCATCTTATAGGGTGGGTGCTGAAACTTCTGAGCTGGACTGAAAAATCTGGGGTCTCTGCAAACAGCAGGGGGAGCTCAAAAACAGCCGCACTCCATTCATTTAAATGGAGCCAGACAGAGACCACAAGTTTCTCCAATCGGCTCCTTTTTGTGCTGTATACCGTCTCCGACTGGACTTTTTAATCCAGGAAAATCTTCTCAAAAGTTGCGGGTTGTTTTATATGCCCAGTTGGCTTATACGCCGGACAAGACAGTAATTATTTATAAACCAGAGGCTTGGTACATGAAACTTTTGCACTGGAGAGGTGTCCCTCAGCCCTCCCTGCACCTCTCCAATCTGAGATCCCTCAGGTATGTCAGACTGGCAGTCGGACATTGTTCTCACAATCCAGGACTGCTGGATCCTAACCTCTCACCTGCCAGCCTTATCACCCCCTAATTGTTCCCCTGCAGGCTAGGTTGATTCCTAACTGCTCTCCTGCTGGCTCAATCACCTCCCCCACTGCCCTCCCCTGCCAACCGATCACCTCCAACTTTCCTCCCCTACAGGCTATTTTGTGGTGGCCATCTTGTGATGATGTGTGGGCAGCCACCTTGTGAAGACATGGTGGTGGCTATATTGTGATGACATGGGGACAGTCATCTTGTGTTGGCCATCTTGTGATGATGTGAGGTTTCCATCTTTTGGTGGCCATCTTGTGATGACACGAGGGCAAGACACTACCTAGGCTTTTATTAGTTTAGATAAAGTATAATGACTATAACCCAGTTTCTCTATTACTTGGTTATCTTTTTTGTATTTTAAAAGTATCAGATTTAAAGTAAGTTTTTCTAGCAAGGTTTTTATGTCTTGTTTTTCTTTATTTAAAAAATTCTAGTATATAGATGCTATTACTCTCAAATTCATATTTATTCCCTTATTTTTTAGAATTTTTTTAATTTTAACTTTCATAAGATGTTTATTATCATCCATTTTCACTTAATTGAATCTCTCTTGTTCATCTTTCTCATCCTACCTCAGTCATTTCCTCATAGTAATCTGCAAACCTTTGTTTATGCAGTGCTCTTAGTCTAAGGTGTCCCTATCTCTAATGACCATATTATAGTTTTTTTTGTGTGTGTGTTTTTTCCAGCTCATAACCTTCATTAACACTTGTATTTTACCAGGACTTAAAAATTCAATGATTCTATAATCTTTTTATTCTCCCCCACCCTCCTGACATCTTGTTATATAACCAACTTACTATAATCTTTATTATGAATATATCTCCAGCTCTTTTTCCTATTTTTTTTTCCTAGCAAATTGGCCTTTGGTAAATTCTGAGCCTTGTTTACTTTACACCTATACCTCTGCAGCTGAGTATAACTGGGTAAAATCAACCCTGCTGAATGGCCTTCCTTTAAATTCACCACCAGACCCCTTAGGTATGTCCACATTTATTTAATAGGAAACATTAGAATAATCATAAAATCTTAAGTGTATTTTCCTGTTATTTCTCTATTTTTATACCTTGTTTTCTCATGAATGGAATGATTTTTGCTGTGCTTTTGAGTATATACAGATGATTCTAAAAATTATTAGTAAGCAAGATAGAACTATTTCTTCCTTTCAGGTGCTTTGCTTCACACAATGTATTGTCCATGCTCCTGCAGCTATCCTATATAATAAAGAGGTAATATGAAATTGACCATCACACCCTCACACAAGATGGCTGCTCCCATGTGGCCACAAGATGGCCAGCATGGGAGGGCAGTTGGGAGCAATTGGGCCAGCAGGGGCGGGCAGTTGTGGGCAATTGGGCCTGTAGAGGAGCAGTTAGCTATCAATAAGCCTGGTAGGTTAGTCATCATGGGGTGATCAAGCTGGCAGGCAGAAGCAGTTAGGGGAAATCAGGAAGGCAGGCAGGCAAGTGGTTGGGAGCCAGCATCCCATATTGAACCAACAGTCAGGTATCCCCCAAGGGGTCCCAGATTGGTGAGGGTGCAGGCTGGGCTGAAGGACACACTCCCCTCCCTTGCACAAATTTCATACACCGGGCCTCTACTGTACATATAAAAATTAATTAGATGGCACTTACTTTCTCCTCTCTGTTTCCCTTCTTTATTAATGAGGTTCTAGGAAATTTTCTTGTAACCCTTCCTCCTCAACTCCTGAATGTAGCTAAGTTAGTTGTATAGTTGTTATAATTTTATTTTTACTGTATTTCTTCTATTTAAGTAATGCTTGCAAATCTTTAAATTCTACTATCTTTGGGTATGTTACAGCTGTAGAGGAAGATATGCAAATAAATGTATATGAAGATTCATTTACTACTATGCTTTGTTCTTCTCTTCACCTTATCTACTTTTGAAGTCTCCTTTCAAAATCACTTGTTTTATTCCTTATTTTAAAAATTCTTGCCTCAGAACAGGTACTGGAGTGACATAAAATCTGAATTCTTGTCTATTGCTGATAATCTTAATTTCTTCCTAACAGCTTAACAATACCTTTGCTAGTCATATGATATTTTATGACAAGTTGCCTTATCATAGAATATAGAAGCAATTTTCCTTCATTCTACCTCTTAATGTTTACACCTGAGAATCTAATGACAAAAGAAATATTTTACTTTTCTGATAACCTCTATTTTTTACATAGAAACTTTAAAGATTTACTCTTTATAGTTAGAGTTCAAAAAATTTAGCAGAAATTCATATATGTGTCTTTTCTTATCAATCTATCTTTAAACTTAGTGAATCCTTTCAAAGCACACTCAGGTCTTCCTTCAAATTAATACAATAGTCTTATAAAATTTTATTGTTTAAATAGTGTCTCTTCTATAATTGTTTTTATCTTGTTCTTATATTAGTTTTCTCTATTCCCCCTTCCCCTTCTCTCCCTCCCTCCCTCTCTCTCTCTCTCTCTCTCTCTCTCTCTCTCTCTCTCTCTCTCTCTCTCTCAGACTTACTAGTAAACCATGGCATCAGGATGAACTTTCATAAATAAATTCTAATTTTACAAGTGACAACATACACCATCTCTAAGGGCCCTCCCTGAGGGGAAAGGAGTATGACAACCCTACGATTTGCCAGCCACACTGGTGAGTTCTGACATTGCTGCTTTGTTGATGCTCAGCAGTGGGTGGCTGTCCCATATTGTCAGCTGCTGTGCTTCAGTGAGCACTTACAGTGAGCAGAATGGATGATGCTCTCAGGTGATCCCAAGCAAGTCACTCTCCAGTGTCTCATCTTCCTTCTTGCTGATGTCCAGGCCAGTCCACCTATCCTCATCCAATAGATGTCACAACCAGTAGGATTTTTTGATACTATACCAATTGAAATAAATAACCACCATACTGTTAAAAGAATATGGAGAGACTCAAGAACATGTTACTGGCCACTTGATAGATGCATTGCTAGGGATTTTTATAAATCTGATATTTGAAAATGCCTATTGCACAGAGGGCATCAAAATAAATTATGACATAAATAAAATGTTAAAATGTGCCAAGGAACTATTAATTTAAAAAAAAATTCTAACCTAATAATATAGGTGTTTTTTATGACAATGACATAATTCTGCTGGGGTAAATTGTACATAGGGATGCAATAAATCAAAAAGGCTAAACAATGAACATAATATAAAATAGAAAAGTAAGTAACATATAATAATTATGTAAATTTAAAACAGACATGAAAAAAGTCCCTCAGACTTATTTAATAAATTAAATGTTTATTTTTTATTCCATTTGATGCAATGTTTAAGAAATAACTTTTAGAAGTCATGGGAAATGTTTCCAAAAAGTATAAGACTGTTCACTCGAAATGTATTTCCCTGTCTCTACTATTCATTGGCAAAAACATGGATAATGTTATCATAGCTTACTTATTAAATACTATCAAAGGACTTTGCATACAATATTTTTCATATTTTACTTGATGTGGAAAAATACATATTATGAAAGACTTTATTTAGAGCATATAAAAAGATGAACTAATTTCTATGCTAAAAATGTTACTCAGAACTATGAACAGATGTGATTTTGTCAAAGCATTTTTTTTACCAGTTATTGAAGTAAAATATAAGCTATTTTGTAGAGAACTATTGTGGCTACCAATATGTCTTATTAATTATATGCAGGTTGATATTTAATGGCACATGGTAACTGCAAAATATCTCCCTCAAACGCAACAATTTGTTATTAACAATTAACTATACACTGAAAAGCTAAACATAATCTGAAAATTTTTATTATATGTAATTAAACTGATAATGATTTCAACTTAGATTCAGGGTGATAATCAATTCTTCTGTTTCAGTTGTATGTTTCCACCTCAGGCTCACTGCAGATACATGGGAACACATAAAGACACTACAATCACACATGGCATTGGTGAGGGTGCTCATTGTTGAAGGTGTAATGTTTTTTATCATTAAGGAAGTGCTATTCTTCACATTTAGGGAAGCTGAAATTCTTTGATATAAAAATTGTTATGATTTGATTGCAATTACACCTGATAAATCTTGACATAAGTTTCTCTCCATCTATATTGGCTATTCTCATCAATATTTTAGAGAGCACAAACTTTCATTGACAACAAAAAAACTGAGTTCCTTGTGGTAACACACATTTTCATAAATGCAGTGGTAAGACAAAAAAGGAAGTTTAAATCATATTAAGTTTTATTTTAAGTACCTGAATTAAGTCATTTTCTTAAAAGAAATATTTGGTCTTCATTAAAACATCCTTGATTTTTCTATGTCTTTGTATGGTATCATTCATATACAATAAAAAAGAAAGTTAAAGGCAGCTAGTCATTATTAGTGTTATGCTTTTCAATTTTAAAAATTCAGCTTAAGAGCAGGATGTGATTTTTCCAGACGGTTCTATTTACTGGGAAATAACTTGGAATAAACAACTGCAGAGTGATTTTTAAGTTTGTAGGCAAAATGGGATTTCATAAAAATTTGTTAAGTGTCTAATATTATGAACATTTCCCTTTGAAATTTTTATAACCATGATTATTGATATTCACTTGTATGTGTGTGCCTTTGTGTGTAGCTGTATTTAGATACTTCACAGTTTAATGGAGACATATATATATATATATATATATATATATATATATATATATATATATGCCAATGACCTCATGCATGGCACCTACTGTTTTTCACTCCAGAGAAATGTCTAAAGTGCTTTCCTTACTTTGCTTTAAAACAATTATTTTGTGGATGAAAGAAGGTGAAGAAATTAAGCCAACACACACACACACACACACACACACACACATAACTCATAAACACATACAACACTGTGAAAACAGTGTGAAGATAGCCAGAGGGGAAAAAGAGTGGAGGGTGAAGGTGGTCAAAGGGACGAAAAGAGGGATGGAAATAGACTTTGCTTATGGCAACTAGTACACAATGCAGTCTGCATTGATGTTTATTGACCTGTACACTTAAAACCTGTATGGTTTTGCAAACCAATGTCATCCCCATTAAATTAAATAAAACAATGATTTTGCATAAACTTCATAGAGTCACCAGGGAAGCTTCTGAAATCACAGATTCCTT
Source organism: Murina feae (assembly GCA_004026665.1). Lineage (NCBI taxonomy): Eukaryota > Metazoa > Chordata > Mammalia > Chiroptera > Vespertilionidae > Murina > Murina feae. The sequence goes on from PVJC01011640.1 coordinate 22,590, forward strand.
GGTAGCATCATTGAGATTCTGAATCTGTAGGTTTGCAGTGGGCCGGAATATTTACATAGTCTAACAAACCAGAAGTAATTGTGTTGTTGCTTGTCTGAGGAATATACCTAGAGATAGCTAAAATATCATCCATAATTCTGTTGCCTTTATTAAATTTTATATTTGATACTCATATATCCCTCTGTATTTTGATCACTGCCTTACATTTTAACCATAGGACCAGAGTTTATTTATTGTTCTTATAAGAGTTACAAACTAGGTGCTATGGTTCTCTCAACTCTTAGTAACTATATCTTCCTCAAAAAAAATTGACTTTTTCTCTCAAGTTTATAGCTCACTTTTCCTTCATGAGAAACATGCTCATTACTCAGTAGGAAAATTTTCCTGGACATAGGTCAGTTTTTACACCTAAGGATCTTCATAACCTTCCAGAATATGTTCACCTACTCACCTTCTACCCACATCATATCCATGAGGTAAAGTAATATGCCTCATTAAAATGAAATGCCATTTACCTTGTGGAATGATTATGATCATAAACTTTGAGGTGGACTTGTAAGATTCAAACTCAAGCTCTGCTATTTATAAACTCACTGACATTGGGAAATAATTTTTATGATTTGTGCTTACAGTCCTTGACTATAAAATAGGCATGGAAATAATATCTATCTCATAAATAAAAATATTTGAACAATATATACTATATGGTAAAGACTATTACATTTTGTTATCAGGTTTTAAATTTACTTTTTCCCAGTTTGAGTAATAATCTTAACAAGAGAACTAGTTTTGGTTTACATAGCTATAGTCTCCATATATGATTCTATTCAAATAAATTATTTAACATACAACTTTATAATACAATAAAAAATATTATTGCATTTTGAAGATTTCCCATTATATACTACACTAGAGGCCCAATGCATAAAATTTTTGCAAGGGGCTCAGCCCTCGCAGCCCCAGCTTCATCCAGAAGGACATCCTGAAGACCTGTCTGGTTTAATTAGCATATTACACTTTTATTATTATAGACTAGAGGCCCAGTTCATGAAATTTGTGCACGGAGTGGGAGTGGAGGGTGGGGGTGGTGTCCCTCAGCCCAAACTGCACCCTTTCCACTCTGGGACCCCTTGAGGGATGCCTGACTGCCCATGAAGGCCTGATCTCACCTGAGATCGGGACTAAATGGGCAGTCGGACATCCCTTTCATAATCCAGGACTGCTGGCTCCTGACCTCTCACCTGCCGATTGCCCCTAACCACTACCCTGCCAGCCTGATCAATGCCTAACTGCTCCTATGCCAGCCTGATTGCCCCTAACTGCCCTCCCCCTGCCAGAATGGTCCTCTCAACTGTCCTCCTCTGCAGGCCTGGGTCCCCCCCAATTGCACTGCCCAGCAGGCCTGGGTCCCTCCCAA
>PVJC01011640.1:24106-41227 GCA_004026665.1 Murina feae
GGGGGGGGGTCCCTCAGCTCAACCTGTGCCCTCTTGCAGTCTGGGAGCCCCCGGGGGATGTCCACCTGCTGGCTTAGGCCCACTCCCCAGGGATTGGGCCTAAGCTGGCAGTTAGAAATCCCTCTGGCAGCCCAGGAGCCTTTGGGGGATGTCCACTTGCCAGCAGGGAACAGGCCTAAGCTGCAGTCAGACATCCTTAGTACTGCTGAGAGGCTCTCCCCAACACCATTGTGCTGGCAGCTGGCAGCCTGGCTTGTGGCTGAGCAGAGCTCTCTCTGTGGGAGTGCACTGACCACCAGGGGGCAGCTTCTGCATTGAACATCTGCTCCCTGGTGGTCAGTGTTTGTCATAGTGACCAGTCATTCCCAATCATTCTGCTATTAGGGTCCATTTACATATTACCCTTTTATTATACAGGATAGAGGCATGGTGCATGGATGGGGACTGGCTGGTTTGCCCTGAAGAGTGTCCCGGATCAGGGTGGAGGTCCTGCTGGGGTGCCTGGCCAGCCTGGGTGAGGGGCTGAGGGCTGTTTTCAGGCTGATCACACCTCTTTCAGGGTGGGGGCCCACACTGGGGTGCCTGGCCAGCCTGGGTGAGGGACTGATGGCTGTTTGCAGGCTGGTCTCAGGCCCCCAGTAGGGACCCTCACCCCATGCTAATGTGGCCAGCCTGGATGAGGGGCTGAGGGCTGTTTGCAGGCTGGTCACAGCCCCTTCAGGATGGGGGTACCCAGTTGGATGCCCTTCCAGGTTGGGTGAGAGGCTGATGGTCCTTTTCAAGCTGGCCACGCCTGTGGGCTGGAAGCAGGTATCTGGGATTTATTTATCTTCTATAATTGAAACTTTGTAGCGTTGAGCAGAGCTCAGGGCCAGCCAGTGCAGGCAGGAAGCTTGGCTTCCTCCATTTCCAGGGGCAATGCAAGCCTCCTGCTTGCTCCAGCTCCGTGGCCTCAGCCATCTTTCTGATGGTGTGACGGAGTGATGGTGTGATGGTTAATTTGCATATTACTCTTTTATTAGATAGAATATAGATTATAAAACTCCCTTAACTACAACCAATCCTATTAAATAGTGTTGGACTCAAGAGTTTAATTGATCTATTGACAATGAGGACTAAGGTAATATCTCTAGTCTCCACTGGATTCTCATTAATACATGACCTTAGTTCTCTTTTGAAGAAATATGAATTTGCATGCTTACAATTATCTTTCAGGAGAAAGAATCTCTGTGTGTAGGAATTTATAATGGCGACATACTCCTACTTAAAAAAATGTGAATTTCATAACACTTGAGAAACATTATATATTACTCCCCTAACAGAAAACATCTAATTTCTATTTCTTTATGTAATGCCCAAATTATATAAATTAAGTTACTATAGGCCCGTTATTACTTTATTTAAAAAAGATAAGTTGCAAATGTTGTTTTTATTAAAATATTCTGTTTGAGGATTTTTTTCAACTTTTAAAGGAAATGTGTATTTTTAAATTTAATTTTTCATTAGAGTTGACATACAATTTATATTACTTTCAGGTACATATCATGGTGATAGACATTTATATACCTTACAAAAGTCTTCACTACAATAGGTCTGGGGCCCATCTGACTATGCAATTGCAGTTACTCCAATTGCAGTTACTGCAATTTTATTGACTACTAGAGGCCCAGTGCATGAAATTCATGCACAGGGGGTGGGATCCCCCAGCCTGACCTGCAACCTCTCCAATCTGGGAGCTCTCAGGGGATGTCCTAAACTGGCAGTTGGACATCCCTCTTGCAATTTTTTTTTCCTGTTCCAATTGGGTATTTTCCACTACTCTTTCTTCAACATTGCTGATTTATTTCTCAGCTTCATCTTGTCTGTTGTTGATTTCTTCTAATGTATTCTTCATTTTAGATATTGTATTCTTTTATGTTTTCTATCTAATTTTTTGTTTTCTATGTCTTTTTGAAGTGTTCACTGAGTTCAACTATTCTTCCTCTAAGTTCATTGAGCATCCTATAGCAAGTGTTTTGAACTCTGTATCTGGCAGGTTGCTTGTCTCCATTTCATTTATATATTTTTTCTAAATGTTTGTCCAGTTCTTTAATTTGAGACATGTTTGTTTGTCTCCTCACATTGGTAGACTGAGTCCCTGTATTGTTTCTATGTATTAGGTAAATCTACTATGTCTTCCAATCTTGACAGAGTGGCCTTATATAGAATGTGTCCAGTGGTTCAGAGTGGTGAAGTATCTCTAATTATCTGAGTCTGGTGCTCCAGGAATGTTCCCTATGTGGGTTGTAGGTACCTTCTTGTGATAGTTGAGTCTCAATTGCCATTGGAAATTAAATGGTGGAGTTGACTCTACCTCAGGATGACTGGCTATGTCTATGGAAAAGGACCTATTATGTGTAGACTGACCCTACAGAGCACAAGTTGTTGTTGTTTTTTTCTTGTTTTTTAATTTTTGTTTTTTGTTTTTGGGGGGTGGGTTCTGGTTCCAACTGTGTCCAGTATTCTGGTGTGTCACTTTTGGAACTGGTTGGGTGGTGTTGTGGTATGGTTGAACTATCTATTGGTTCTAGAGATTTTTGAGGTCTCTAGTGTAGGCCAAAGTCAGATGTCATTTGTGCCTGGCTTAGGGCTTCTTTGTAGGAGCTACAAAGTGAGCTGTGGTTGATTGTCATTTACTAGTATGTTGAGCTTGGAAGCTCTCGGGGGTGCTGGAAGGCTAGTCTGAAAACCAAGGCCATCTGTGTCTTTTCCTTGGCTTGGGACCCTTTGGTGGGCACTATGATTGAGCTGAGGTCAGCTCTCACTTTTGCTAGACTTGTGGTCACCTAGTTAAAGCTATGTTCCAAGCTAAGACTGGCTGTTGGGGTCACCTGATGGGAATTACAATGCAAGTTGAAATTGGTCTCCACTTATACTGGACTTGGAGCTGCTAAGCAAGAGCTACAATTCACACATAGGCTGGATGCCACTTGCTTGGGGTTTTTGGACCTTTGAGATATTTTGTGAAAGTCTACAGCATGAGCTGAGAGAAGAGGCTTGTGTGGAGGGGCAAATGAGTTATGGTCTAAGTGAATCACCAGAGCAGGGAGAATAGTGATAGTCAGGTTAATGAAGAGCTCAGATTTGGCACACACTCTGCTGGGCTACCTGGGTGGGCAGGGAGCTCCACAAAGGAACAATGGAGCCTACCAGCACTTCTGTCCCCAGAGAGAGCTGCCTGAACCCACACCCCTCCATCTCTGTTGTGAAGTTAGACAATTTAGTTCCTCCCTATATGACCTTACTGTCCCTTCAGTTGAGTTTAGAGCAAGTGGGTTTGTGAGCAAGTGGTTTTTGTGCCTTCATTATTAGCAAACCTTTGTCTTTTTAGTGTGCAAACCCCACTGTTTTCACAGCCATGTCTTATGGGGACTTCTATTCCCAGGATTGAGGTACTGGGTTGGAATCCCTGGCAATGGTCTGAGACCCCTCACTTCTCTGAGGGACCTTAGCAGGCAATATATTCCTCCAATTCTTCTATTTTCTTTTTCTTCTTAGGTGTTATTTTATTTCTTCAATAAAATAAACTTCAAAAATGCTATTTTAATACTTCCATCCACTCTATAAAGTTGTATTTATTTTACATTTCTTACTACTTTTTATTTTTTTTTTTAAATCAAATTTACTGAGGTAGCATTGGTTAATAACATTATATAAAATTGAGGTGTACAGATTTATACGTATTAGAATGTATAAATATTAGAATGTGTGCTCACCACCAAAGACTAGTCCCTCTCTATCACATATACTTAACTCCCTTTAACTTCTTTATCCTCTTCCCAATGCCCATCTCTTACAGTAACTATCAAGCTGTTACATATGTCTGTAAGTTTGTTAATTTGTTGCTTTCTGTTTTATACCCCATTTATGAGTGCAATCATATGGTTCTTGTTGTTTTCCATCTTATTTATTTCACTTAGCCTGATACTCCCAAGAATAATCCATATTGTTGCAAATGGCAACATTTCATCATTTTTTAATGGCCAGTAGTATTTCATTGTATATATGAACTACTTCTTCCTCATCCAATCATCCATCAAAGGTCACTTACATTGTTCCTATGTCTCAACCATTGATAATAATGCTGCAGTGAACACAGGAGTACATATATCTATACAAAGAGATGTTTTCAATTATTTTTATAGATACCCAGAAGATGACTGCAGGTTCACATGGTAGCTTTATTTTAAAAATTTTGAGAAGCCTCCTTACTGTTTTCCAGAGTGGCTGAACCCATTTACATACCCGCAAGGATGGTCTTTTGAGAGTGTTCTTTTCTCTGAATTCTCTCTAATGCTTGTTATTTCTTGTCTTATTGATAATAGCCATTCTAACTGGTGTGAGGTGGTATCCCATTGTAGTTTAGATTTACAATTCCCTTATGGCTAATGAAGTTGAGCATGTTTTCATATACTAGTATCTATCAGCCACCTGTATGTCTTCTTAGGAAAAGTGTCTATGTAGTTCTTCTGCCTACTTTTAAATTGGATTGTTTGTATTTTCACTGTTGAGTTGTATGCATTCTTTCCCTTGCCTTTGGGGTCAAGTTCACAAAAGATCCTCTGAGACCAAGATCCATAAGCTTAATATCTATGTTTTTCTCTATGTAGTTTATTGCTTCAGGTCTTATATTCAAGTTTTATCAATGTTGAGTTATTTTTATGTGTAGTATCATATAGCAGTCTAGTTTCATTCTTTTGAATGTAGTTTTTTAATTTTCTTTTTTTAAAAATATATTTTATTGATTTTTTACAGAGAGGAAAGGAGAGGGATAGAGAGTTAGAAACATCAATGAGAGAGTAACATTGATCAGCTGCCTCCTGCACACCCCCTACTGGGGACATGCCTGCAACCATGGTACATGCCCTTGACCGGAATCGAACCTGGGACCCTTCAGTCCACAGGCTAATGCTCTATCCACTGAGCCAAACCAGTTAGGGCAGTTTTTTAATTTTCTTATCAGCTTTTACTGAAGAGACTTTCCTTTCTTCATTGCATGGTTTTGGCTCCTTTGGCTCCTAAGAATTAGTTGCCTGCATGTTATTATTTACGAACTCTCAATTCTGTTCCATTGGTCTGCATGCCTCTTTTATTACTTGCCAATACCATGATGTTATGATTAATATAGCTTTGTAGTATAACTTGATGTCAGGAAGTGTGATGCCTCTGCCTTTGTCCTTTTTACTCAGGATTGCATTGGCTATTTGGGTCTTTCTGGGTTCCACATAAGTTTGAGAATTTTTTTGTTCTATTTCTTTGGAAAATGTTATTGAGATTTTGATGGAAATTACATGAAATCTGTATATTGTTTTAGGTAAATAATTAACATTTTAACTATGTTAATTCTTCTAATCAATGAACCCCAAAATATGTTTCCACTTATTTCTGTCTTCTTCATTATTATTATTCTTTTAATAATGCCGTGTTGTTTTCTGTGGATAGGGTTCTGCGGGAGGAGCTGGGTTCACACAGTGACTTGTTTCATTTTACTTGGTGTAGCTGCAGGTTTTACTGGCCACTATGACCAGAATGCTGCCTCTACCCCTCTGGCCTTCTCCATTTCTGTCTCTGACCTTCCCTTTTCTCCAAATTGCCAACCCTCAGATATTTCAATGCATGGCTCTCTCAAATACTTTTGTGTGCTTGTGCGTTGAGTAGGAAATCCTTTGATAAATGGTAACTTTGGAAGAAATCAAGAGGTCTCGCTCTGTCATGATGCTAATACCACTCTCCATCCCTATTATTAATTTTCACACTGTAGGTGTGGAGTGAGGTCACATTGCCCCTACTACCAGCCTCAATGTGACTTCTCCTTTATAACCTCTTTATAGTTACAACTACAGGCTCAGTGCATGAAATTTGTGCATGGGCAGGGAGTATCCCTCAGCCCAGCCGGCGCCCTCTCACAGTCCAGGACCCCTTAGGTAGGGTTCCTAGGCCTGGCCAATGATCAGGGCCTATTGGGGCCCCACTCCTACTGCTGCCACTGCTTGCCATCTGTGCAGCGCTGACCCCTGCTCCGCCATCTGTTGCCTCCCTCTGTGGGTTACAGGCATGGGGTGTGATCACTTGACTGGCCTGAGCCTCCTTCTGTGGGAAAATCACTGGCCGACCCCACACACACACCACAGTGCTGCTGGCTGGTGGCTTTGGCCTCCCTTGTTGGGGCGATTTATCATGAGGCCCCAGATTGATCACTCGGCAGAGGGAGGCCCCACCCACCCAACCGGAGCTCTGTAATCAATTGCCACACAAAGGGTGACCTGGGCCTCACTCTGCAGGGTGATGGTGGGGGCCCCTGACCAATCACATTGCACCCACTTTGGCTGGCCTGGCGCCAGTGCGTGTCATAGCATGATCATCCGGAAGGTCATCCCAATGGTTGTTCTAACATTTGGTCATTTGGTCAATTTGCGTATTATGCTTTTATTATTATAGATTTGGATGTGGTCATGAAAGAAGGAAAGCATAGAGTTTACTTACATTGCTATCTTTACAGAAAGGCCTATTATTGTTTTAAATCATCTTAAGATATATCACATTGTGGTACGAAATGTTTGTCTATAAAAGTGATTGACATGGAAACAGGAGATGGATATTCAATAACCATTCACAGTATAAGACAAAATATGATTTGTTTCTTTTCAGAAGGTTATTATAAAAAGTAATACATGCCCTGGCTGATGTGGCTCAGCTGGTTGGTGCATTATCTTGTATACTGAACGGTTGTGGATTCGTTTCCAAGTCAGGGCACACACCTAGGTTGTAAGCTCAGTTACTAGTCAGGAGGTGTATGGAGAGCAGCAATTGATGTTCTCTCTTGTATCTCTCTCTCTCTCTCTCTCTCTCTCTCTCTCAAAATCAATAAACACATCCTTGAATATGAATTTTAAAAAGTAATATGTACATCTAGGAAGCATTAAAATACATCACATATAGATTAAGCAAATTTAGAAGCCTTTCTGAAAAGCCATACTGTCCCATTATAGTCAGACGTCTTATAGATAGAAGAGTTGCTTCTCCTTTCCTCCTTTTTATGAAGTCAACCAGATGTTAATTCGATTGAAATCCTAATGTCCTTTGTAACCATATTATTTATTTTGCTTTTGCTTTTTGACCTTTAATGCCTGATTATCAGAGATATGTTAATTATTCCCTCACTTTAGTCCACATGGTAAATATTAGCTGTTTTCCCATACACAATGCATTGTTTTCAAGGTAATTTTATTTGCTGAGTTGATGCAATCATTCTACTTGCTTTCTTTCATATCCTCCTAAAGAAGCATGCTAATATAAATCACTAAATAACCAGACCCCTCTTCACTAAATTTGATAAATCATAATAAAAAATGAACAAAAATCAAATTTAGAGCTGCATACACATTCAACAGAAATATGAATTTTCTTTTTCACCAAAAAAAGACATGCCAATAATTTAAGATATATTTCAGCCTATAAAGATTTGTTTGAAAAAGATGCCTCCTATAGCACTGTTTTCTGACCTTAGAAATAAATATGCAAAAATTCCTCATAAAATGTAAAATTAAAGAAGTATAACACGACAGATAAAAAACACATCATAGAGATATTGATAAACTTTTGTAAAAAAATTAACAGATTCTTAAAGCCTTTATGATTTAATTTTCTGCATTTCTGTGATACATTATATTGATTCACATAATATTTTACTATGTTTCTTCATTGTAAAAAGTAGCTAGAGCATTTTCTATCAAACAGTTCTACTTAAGTGTTTAAGATTTGTGTCAATTTATATCTATATTATACAACATACAAACATTAAGTTAAATTTATATAGTTATCATTTCTTTTGAAGCATTTTGGAAATCTAAATCTGCATGCATTCTAATAGCTAGTTTACCTTTGATGTAAATTACCGAGAGATATAAAAAAGTGAAGAGAAATAAGGCAAGGTAAAGATAACTGGTTTGTAAGTAAGAAATGGACAGCAAGGGGGCAAGGATTGAAGCAAGGTTAAGAAAAATTACATAAACTCCTGGTTTCGGTGATTACAGAGAAATAAAAATTAGCATTAGAAAAGCAATTAATAAAAAACAATGTTGTAATTATTTAAATAGTATTAGAAATTACCACATGTTAGTAGGAATAAGATTAATGTATTATTTATTTAAATAAAGCTCCAATAATTTTGTACAGTCTTTTAAAATGTAGACTTCTAATATTTCATGAGTATTTTAGTTGAACAATTGTTTGGGGGCTGGTGTACAGCAAGGAAAATTGATAGCAGCCTTGGACGAATTGTTGTTTAGTAAGGCTTTTATTGATTGTTTGGTTTTAGAAGGTTGTCCACAGGAATGAGTCTCCTGCCAATTGACTTGCCTTCAAAATTTTGAGAGTACTATTAGTTGATTTTCAGTGTTATTTGTACTGAAGCAATTTTGTAATTGACCAATTAAATTTAGGGAAGCCTTCTTTGATTAACATATTAAAACATTCTGCTGGTTAATTCTTTGGCTATAAAACACAATAGTGTTTTCCTGGAAATATGGTAATATACAAAATGCATTCATAAAAAACACAGAGATAAATGTAAAATGGGAAACCATAAAAATACTACAGGAATTTAAAGGCAACAAAATCTCAGATATATGCCGAAGCAATTTTTTCACCGATACAGCTTCTAGGGCACTAGAAACTAGAGAGAAGATAAAAAAATGGGACTACATAAAAATAAAAAGCTTCTTCACAGCAAAAGAAACCATCAATAAAACAACAAGAAAGCCCACTGCATGGGAGAACATATTTGTCAATGTTATCACCGATAAAGGTTTAATCTCCAACATTTATAGGGAACTCATAAATACAACAAAAGGAAGATAAAAAATTCAATCAAAAAATGGGCAAAGACCTAAATAGACACTTTTCAAAAGAGGACATTCAGAAAGCCAAGAGACATATGAAAACATGCTCAAAGTCACTAGTCATCTGAGAGATGCAAATCAAAATAACAATGAGGGATCATCTCACACCTGTCAGAATGGCTGTCATCAACAAATCAACAAATGACAAGTGCTGGAGAGGATGCAGAGAAAAAGGAACACTCGTGCACTGCTGGTGGAAATGCAGACTGGTGCAGCCACTATGCAGGACAGAATGGAGTTTCCCCAAAAAATTAAAAATGGAACTCACATTTGACCCTGCAATCCAACTTCTGGGAATATATCCCAAGAAACCAGAAACACCAATCAGAAAGGATATATGCACCCCTATGTTCATAGCAGCACAATTTACCATAGCTAAGATTTGGAAACAGCCTAAGTACCCATCAGCAGATGAATGGATTAGAAAACTGTGGTACATCTACACAATGGAATACTATGCTGCTGTAAAAAAGAAGGAATTCTTACCATTTGCAGCAACATGAATGGAACTGGAGAGCATTATGCTAAGTGAAATAAGCCAGTCAATGAAAGAAAAATACCACATGATCTCACTTATTTATGGAAAAGAAAGACCATTATAATTGATGAACATAAACAGATACAGAGGCAGAACAGCATTGAACAGACTGTCAAACTGCAGCTGGAAGGCTCAGGAGGGTTGAGGGGAGAGTTAAGAGATCAACTGAAGAACTTGTATGCATGCATATAAGCATAATCAATGGACACAAAACACTGGGGGGTAGGGGAGGAGGGGGGGAAATGGAGACTTATTTAACACTCTGTAATACTTTAAACAATAAAACACATTTAAAAAAACACAGAGAAAAAAAGCTCTGGCAAATAAGAGCAAAAATTCCTAATGTGGTAGGATTTATAGACAATTCATATCATACTTTATCATTAAAATATTTATGTATTTGCTCTGAAACAGAGATAAAACAATAAAATCTGCTTTTGCTCAATATTACACTTTAGGTCCAAGACAATGTAATAAATCAATACACATATATGTGTGGATATATGTATTCATTCACATAAGTTTGTTTGTAAAACTTCACTGAAGAAAATTAAAGAAGATTCAAGTAATAGGGAGGATAAACACATACCTACATGAGCTCTCTCAATAATATACATAATACAAAGATGATTGCTATTCACAAATTATCTACATGGCCAATTCAAACCTATCAAAAAGCCTAGGGAGATGTTTTAAAATAATTAAAAAATCTCATGTATAAATATAAATGTACATGTACTAATGGAAAATTTCTCTGCAAGTAAATGTGATCTTAAAAATAGGACAAAAATTTAATGAATTACAATGGAAACAATAACAAAGTATTTCAATTCAGTGATGTATTTTAATTCAGTTTATTATTAGTGTGAGTGTAAAAAAATATTAGAAAGCTTAAGCTGAATATTTGATCTTCAAATTTATGTATTTGAAGATAGGTCAGTTCTGAATTTCTAGCCTGAGAAGAGAAAAAGAGTAAAGAAAAGTGTAGAAACTTAGAGAACTGTGTGACACTATCAAGGCTATATCAATATACATATAATGGAATCACAAAAAAAGAGAAGAGAGTGAAATGGATAGGAAGAGTATTTAAATAAATAATGTACAAAGCTCCCCAAATTTGATTAAAAACATTAATCTACATAGTCAATAAATTCGAAGTGATCCACCCTAGATATATTGTAGCAGATAGTTGAAAGACAGATAATAAGTTCATCCTGAAAGCAGGCAGAGAAAATTAATATACAGGGGTTCATCAATAAAATTAATATAATTATTTTTCAAAATAATGGAAGTCAAAGTCAGTGGAACCACATAAGCCTTAGTTGTAGTAGCTCCAGACCTAGGAAAGCAGCAAACCAGGTAGGGGAGACAAGACCAGCTGCAATGACTAAGGATACCCTTCCTTGACACTGACCAATTGATGGTGTGGACGAAAGGGGCCACATGCTGACCTGACAGGCTCAGGGGAGGCCTGCATGGTAATCTTGAAAACTCAGAGACCTAAAGTAACCACAAAGGATGGTCTGAAATTAAACTTTAACTAAAAGCAGTTATGGTGGGCAGTTGCATCCTAGGCCGGTATCTTCACTGACAAGGTCAACCTTTCCCTTAACTGAGCCTATCTGTCTTTTTGCATCTATGATAACATACCCTTGAAATGTCTAGGTAACTTGTAACTTCCTTTTTTCTTTTTATTTCTTTATTTTTTTAAATATATTTATTGATTTTTTACAGAGAGGAAGAGAGGGATAGAGAATTAGAAACATCGATAAGAGAGAAACATCCATCAGCTGCTTCCTGCTCACCTCCTACTGGGAATGAGCCCACAACCATTGACTGAAATCAAACCTGGGACCCTTCAGTCCGAAGTTCTATCCACTGAGCCAAAACAGTTAGGGCCTAAGATTCCTTTTTCTGGAGCACCTGAGGCACAACCCAAAGTGCTGGGCTCCAGGACACATACTACAAATTCCTTCACTATCATGTTAATTGTTCCTGCACACACATAGTATGTGTGCATCCTTTTACTTTTTATCCAATCACAGGGGCTTCCCCTTCCACTCCCCCGCCCCCGCTTTGTTTTATCCCACCTCCTTAATCTATCACCAATGAATTTCATGTAACCCACCTACATCCCTCCTTTGATTGCAATGTATAAATATAAATGTAACCCACCATTCTCTGGAGCATTATCTCAATTCCTTGATGTTCTGCTTACTGGTATATGTCAACAGTTTGGCTCAAATAAACTCACAAAAACTCTTTACAGGTTTCAATGTTTGTTTGTTTTTTAATGTTAACATTATTTAGCCTAGTTGGCAGGATTCCAAAGAAACTCACCCAGGACCATCCCTTGAACTTGGACTCAGTGCTAGGATCCAGTAAAGGGCCCATTGAGCCCACTGGTTCTCCACCCATTGGGTGAATATGGTGAGTTGTATCTTGGATCCAAGACCTTACCTTTGTTTTGGTAGAGGGTCTGACTTTATTTGAGCTATGTTTTAAAATCCTCGAGGTGGAACCAGGGTTGACAGAACTCAGACTAAGGCAGGACTGGAGGAAAGAAATGGGTGATGGGTTTTGATTTTGCCTTTTCAATTGGAATTGCTGAGAGTCTGAACAAAAATAACCTTCATCATATAAATGAGCTGAACTCATTCAGCTCCAAAGATAAAGGGGCAACATTTTTTTATAATAGTCCAATTCTGGGGTGTTCTTAAGTGACTATGAATCTTTGTGGAGGTGTCAGAAATGCAGGAGCCCCATAGGGAAGTCTTGACGCAACTGTAATTAATGAAATGGCTCATCTAGGGGGCCACCATAAAGCTTGGTCTGCCCAGGCCCCAAACCTTTCCTGTGGTTTTAGACAGCCAGGAGAGAAACTGAGCCCACATTTGACTTCATAACATGTCTAGAAAGTTTGCTCAGAGTATAGATATCCTGTTGCGGAAAGACCAGAAAAACTAAGCGAAGCTCTTTGAAGGAGTGGAGAAAACATGGTTTTAATCACGCGTGGTCTCCGGGAAATGTTCCAAATCAGAGCAAAGTAACACTCGGGAGCCCTTCCTTATATATGCTTCCCGAGTTAATCTTAATACAAATGTGTTCCCTCCCTCCAGGCCCTAGAGGAACTGAAACTCCCAACCTCCCTTTCCCCAGGTGTTCCAAAGATTCCACCCAGCTTAACAATCCACCCTTCCCTCAGGGCAGCACTTTCTGCTTTGTTTTGCTAATCCAGTTTTGGTGAAGGAGGCAATACCTCAGCTAAAGGTCATTTCCCCCAGATCATCAGGGCTACCTTTGAATTAGCCCTTTTTTCCTTCTCAATCCAATAATAATAATAATAAAGTAACATGGGACATTGTGCTTCCAAGGCCAGAAGCTCCCAAGACCCCAGCTTTCATCTAATACTACTGATAGGAAGCCTTTACTTGCAAGTACTTTACAGAAATGGGAAGATTTAACTAGAAAATATTAACTGAGAAGTGGCCAAAATGCAGTCTATTTGGGGTACCTATGTTAATATTTCACATACAGAAATTAGAAAATGCTGGCTCTGAAATTAAACTGAATGAGTATATGGGAATCATATCTTGATTTGAAAATTAGAAGCTTCTAAGGCAAAGCATAGAAAAAGAATTTTCCAATAAGACGGAAATTAATACAAAATTTTAGAGACTGTCTCAGAACTATTCTGAAGTTAGTAAATGTCTCCATCCCTATTTCCCTGTAGAAAGCATGCCTCTGATTTAGAGGCATAGAAGATTCCCCCAAAGAGAGGTAGAGGCAACTAGAAAAGGCCCCAGCCCTTTTTTTTTTTTAAATAGTCCATTGGAAATATACTGAAGTTCTAGAGATGGGCATTTCCTGAACCAGGGATAAAATACACTACTTTGGTAATTTTTAATGCTGGACATTCTCTGGTGTAAACTTTTAACACCTATAAAAGAGTTGATGTTTTTGTGTCTCTTTGATGTTGTTTAATTTATTTAAAAAAGAGGTAAGTCCCGCTTTGGGGAAGCCTTGTTGTGTGTGGTGGGGTTGAAAGCATAAGAGAGATTTCAAGAATGTCCCAGGAGCTGCCAAGAATTCTTATTCTTGGAGGCTCTTCTTGTTCTCCCTCTCAGCGTTTAGCCACCAGAAACAGCTAGTGAAATTGCTGTTTGTCTGGAATATAATTTTGGCTGTCTATCTTTTAGGGATTTTGGTTTGTTATTCCCTTGTTTATTGTGAGAACAAACAAATATTCTTCTCTGCCAAAGAACAGTTTAGATAGCCACTATTTTGGACTGGTTGACTTGGCACTACCATGTTGGCCACATGACTTGGTGCTCTCCTGGGTGTTGCCATCTCAAAACAGCCAATCAGGAAACAGCATGCACCTGAGCTCCAATGAAGAGCAAGGGAAAGGTCAATGCATTGTAAGGCACTCTGCTTCAGAAAGGAATTTGCGAAGATTCAGAGCCAAGTTCAAATAGGAAATTTTCAGGGAGGTAGCATGTGTCCAGTCAGGGACACCAGGCAAGGCAAGAATCATGATTCCTTGTGGGGGTATCTGCCAGTGATACCCTGGGTATTTGCATTTCACAGTTTGGAAGTTTATGAATTATTTTTAATGCTCAATACACTGCTTACAATATGCCATGTGGCTCATTTTATTTTTTTAAATATATTTTATTGATTTTTTTACAGAGAAGAAGTGAGAGGGATAGAGAGTTAGAAACATTGATGAGAGAGAAACATCGATCAGCTGCCTCCTGCACACACCCTACTAGGGATGTGCCCAAAACCAAGGTACATGTCCTTGACCGGAATCAACGCTGGGACCCCTCAGTCTGCAGGCCGACACTCTATCCACTGAGCCAAATTGGTTAGGGCACCATGTGCCTCATTTTAAAGTTTTACATACTATTTTTTTTCTTATATGCTGAAATTGAGGAGGAAACTGGTCTTGCAAGGTATGTCAGGCCATAAAAACTGTAAACAATGCACTGCCCTGTGGGGAGAGAAGGTCATTATTGCTGGCCCCAGGACAGATCATCAGATATGGCCTGGGGACCTCCACACCTGGAGACCTTTCTGTAAGCCCACGAAAGGGGGTGGAATCATATCTGCAAGACAAAGACTCCAGAAGGTTATAAAAAGTGACGTGCTCTGCTTTTTTCTTCACTTTGACTTGGAAATTATTCCCAGAGTCCACTAGTGTTAATAAACAGGGTCCTTCCCTTTCTCTAGGAAGCATGCTTGGTATTTCTTTGGTCTTCTGCAACATTTGGTTCCCTTAACCAGGAAGCTAACCATGTTTGGCTATTAACTCCAGTCAGTGGACGGGGTATGGGGCCCGGGGGCTAGTGACAGGCCTCCGGAAGGTGTAAGCTGCTGATTTTAGCAGAATTGAACCAGGGAGAATTCCAGGCACTCCTGGACCTCAGCCCAGGACCTGGCCAGGATCTGGAGAAAGTGGACAGACACCTCTGGACCTCTTGAAAGAATCTGTAAGGTAGGGGCCCCAATCAATCTGGCCCACTCCAAGTGAGTGGAAGGGGAAGTTTGATCACCTTCCCAGAAGTCATTGGACTTTGTCAGATAAATCAGGAATCAGGACTCTGGAGGTGAGTGAATTCAGATTCAATTAAGGAATTATGGGTTCGCTCTTCTGTTTGTGTGTGGGACTAGCTAATTTGCTGCTGAGAAAGGGGGCTGGACACAGACTTAACTCCTCTGATTGGTTCTCATTGAAATGTCAATCAAGAATTCTGATCTGGGACGTGGGTGCCAAGAGTGCCCTCATGCCCATCTGGGGAGTTAGGAATTATCTGCTCAGCTCCAGTCTGGGGTAGTCTACTGAGAGAGTGTGAGTACGGATGTTTGTCTGTCGTGGCATAATCATCTGCTGATTAACTGGTCTATGTGAAAGTGAAAGCTACTTTGATTTACTGAAGGATGAACCTGTGATGGTGTGCAAAAATTTCAAGCAGTGCTGTTGAGTTAGTTTTCTCAGAGATGTTTGCTCTCTATCACGCAGGGATAGTTGATAAAAATTTCTTTCTATATTTATATGCCAGGGGCTTTGGTTTGCTCCGTGATTTTGCTGTGTTAGGTTGGAATTTTGGAATTCTGGGGTTGATTTAAAGGTAATTGTGGCTTTTCTTGTCTGAGTAGGACTTTCAGGGGTGGGACTCAGCTCCTCAGGGTGGAGAGATTGTACAGGCCCTGTACCCTGCCTGTGCTGAATTAAGGATTTTTTTTATGGAGACCCTTTAGGCTTTTAGTAAATTTCCCTGCACCCTTGTCTGTCTCTCGCTACCAATCATCATGGGGTTGGGACAAAGTAAACTCACTGTTCTCAATTGCATGTTGGAAAATTTTGAAAAGGATCTGAGTCTGGCCTGCCTTTGAAAAAGTAGGAGAGAAGTGTTCCTAGGCAGTTTTCTACTACTTCTGTTCAAGGACTTGATCTGTATCTCTGCACAATTGAAACTGATTTGGTGGTATTCTATGGTGTAACTGTGGCTTGTGCCGGTATAAAAGTGTTTTTATGTTTGTTTGTTTCTGTTTAGCTGTTTTTTTGTGTATTTTTTAAACCCTTCTAAACCTCTCCTGAGTTTCCATGGTGATTCCAAGTTTTTAATGAGGAATGTTATGTGTCTTTATTGTTTATGTGTCTTTGTTGTTTGTTTAAAATTGTCTAGCTACTGAAATTTGTTTGTGTCTCTTAAAAATATGAATGTATTGCTAATCTGAGGAATGTTAATTATTTACATGTCACCTAAAAATTAAGGCTAATAGTTCTAATTAACTGGAAAGTATGGCTTTGGTGTAATGGAGAAAGGTAAAGAGAAATGTTGAAAGACAGTTGAATAAATGACAAGCAAGTAAGCTGGGACAAGTAGAATAGGGAAACTAAGCAGAAATTCTGTCTTCCCTAAATCCTTGAATCCTATCTTCCCTAAACCAAGGACCCTTGGGAGTAAGTGATTTGCATTTGCCTTCTTAAACAGAGGTTAAATAGTTTATGTCAATGTACTCAGGGAGACTGGTAGAAATCTGATTAGTGTCATTTGCTGTTCACATCCAAGGACAAATGAAGTTAGAAAATAAGCCTTATTTTGATTAGTTCTTTTATTCAGGTATTTTTTAAAGAGGAGGCAACCTGGTCCCTCACTGCAACATGGGTAATAGCTCCTCCTCAAACTCTACTGTCTTAGAATGTATGTTAAGGAATTTTAAAAAAGGGTTTGTTGGGGCTACAGAGTAAACTAGTCCCCAGGGAGTTAAAAAGAATGTATGAAATAGACTGGCCATCTTCTGGAGTAGGATGGCCACCAGGGGGCACACTGGATGTCCCCATGATCAGGAATGTTCACAGAATTATCACAGGAGACCC
This sequence comes from Murina feae, assembly GCA_004026665.1. Taxonomy (NCBI): domain Eukaryota; kingdom Metazoa; phylum Chordata; class Mammalia; order Chiroptera; family Vespertilionidae; genus Murina; species Murina feae. The sequence continues at coordinate 40,971 of PVJC01011640.1, forward strand.
AGTCATGCCAGCCAGTTCCCTTATTGACCAGTGACTACAGATATCAGAGCTTAAGTCGTGTAAGGGCGGAAGGGCAGTGCGAGAGTGAAGATCTGCCAATAGGGATGCAGAGGAAATGCCCGGCTAAGGACCTTCCCTTGACCAATCAACAGGGGCCACACGCGTTACCCCACCCACTACTTCTGGCCCTATAAATCCTTTGGTTTTGCCTGAAACCGGCACTCCCTCCCCCGTCGCGCCATTGTGCGGTGGGCAAG
>PVJC01011641.1:0-31068 GCA_004026665.1 Murina feae
TTTGCAGGGCAGGGCGGAGCAAATAGCTATGGCGCTTTTTAGCCCTGCTCTGAGAGACACCAGGTCTCTGTGTCCCATGGTAATTGCTGCAAGCAACGCTGAGAGAAACCCGCTTTGGGTTTCCTCTCGGTGCCAGTCAGTCCCCCTTCTCCGGGTGTCTGGGTCCTCAGAAACTCGCTTGGAACTGGAGTTCAGAGCCGCTGGGGACTTGTGGCTCTCTCTGTTTTGGAAAAGAACCGCGTCCCCCGGCGCCAGCCCTCTCCTCGAGCCCCGTGCGCGCACCTCCATACCTCTGTACTTTGCTTCCGCTGTTCCTCTGAGTCTCAGACTCTTCTCTAGTTGTAGGATTTTGACTCAGCCAGCCTTCCTGTGGGTGCAAGTGGTGTCCGTGAGTTCTTTTCGTGGTTTTTCTGAAATAGTTGTTCATGGCTGCATTTACGGTGTCTACCCTATGCCGCCATCTTGTTTCTCCTCTAGAAGGGAAATTTTTTTATTAGAGAATCTGTAAAGATAATAACACTTACTGGCAAGTAAATTTTGGTAAATCTTATATGAAGAAACCGACTAAGTCTTTGCATGCCTACATATTAGGAAGATGTAGAAGGAGACTGAGGCATTCCTTGCTTTATTGTGCTGTTTTACTGCACATCACAGATACTGTGGTTTTATCAACATCTAGGCAAGATCCTTGGCCAACACAATGATTACGACTTACCGAAGATACAGATGATAGATAGCTTTTTTTTATTAATGTTACGGTATGAACATTGTTTTGTATTTTTTTTAGATATGCTACTGCACACTTAATAGACTACAGTATAGTATAAACGTAACTTTTATATGTCCTGGGAAACCAAAAAAAAATTTGTATAACTCACTTTATTGTGATATTTGCTTTATTGCAGTGGTCTGGAATCAAACTTGTAGTGTCTCCAAGGTATGCCTATATAAACTCTACCCAAATTCTGATCTGACTGCTGAGCTATGTATGCGTTGGGTAGACTTTAGGAGACCTAGGAAAAAGTAGCAGCTAGAAGCTGAAATACCTGATATGGAGATTGCAGATGCTGCCTATTCCAAAGGAGAAAAGTTTAGAGTTTTTGTTCAGTGAAGTTTATTGCTCATTTATGATACAAGTCATTCTTTTTTTAATATGTTTTATTGATTTTTTTTTTTTACAAAGAGGAAGGAGGAGAGAGAGAGAGAGAAAGAGAGAGAGAGAGAGAGAGAGAGAGAGAGAGAGAGAGAGAGAGAGAGAAACATTGATGAGAGAGAAACATCGATCAGCTGCCTACTGCACACCCACTACTTGGGGATGTTCCAGCTACCAAGGTACATGCCTTTGACCGGAATTGAACCTGGGACCCTTCAGTCCGCAGGCCGACGCTCTATCCACTGAGCCAAACCGGTCAGGGCTGATACAAGTCATTCTTGAAAGGAGCAGTAGAGTTTCTACAACATACCATTTAAAATGTCCATTATATTATAAAAACATACTAAACATGTGAAGAAATAGGAAAATGTGAGTCAAGGGAAAAGCAGACACTACACATTGAACCTGAGATAATCCAAATGTTGAAACAAAAATGAATTTTTATAAATATATTTAAATACTTAAAGGAAAATCTAATCTAATAAAAGAGTAATATGCAAATTAACCCTCACTCTGTTATACTCACAAGCCATGCCCACCAGCCACACCCACTAGCCAATCAGGAGCAAATATGCAAATTAACTCAACTAAGATGGCGGTGGCCACAAGAGCTGGAGTTGCCCCGGGCAATGGAGGAAGCCAGGGCTCTGCGGGCCCTGAGCTCTACTCAAGGCTACAAAGTTTCAATTATAGAAGTTAAATAAATCCCAGATACCTGCTTCCAGCCAGGCACCCCAGTAGGGACCCTAACCCTGAAGGGGCTGTGGGCAGCCTGAAATGGCCACTAGCCCCTCACCCAGGCTGGCTAGGCATGCCAGCCGGTGGACATCCCCCGAGGGGTCCCAGACTGCGAGAGGGCACAGGCCAGGCTGAGGGACCCCCCTCCAAGTGCACAAATTTTTGTGCACCAGGCCTCTAGTAAGATAATAAGTGAACAGATAGAGAATCCCACAGAGAAATGAAATTAGAAAAAAAGAACCAAGTGAAAATTCTAGAATTGAAAATTTAAGTAAGTGAATAAAAATTACTGATTGACCTTAATTGAAGATTGAAGACAGCAGAAAAAAAGAGTTGGTGAATTTGAAGATAAATCAATAGAAATTATCCAGTCTAAAGAACAAATAAAAATGAATAGCGCCTAAATGATCTGTGTCCCAATCTAACATAAATGTAATTGGTGTCCCAAACAGAAAGAGAGGAGAGACAGAGAATGGGGCAGAAAAGATAGTAGAAGAAATATTGTCTAAAAATTCCCCAAATTTGATGAAAATTTTAATTGTATAAATCAAGAAGCTTATTGAATCTCAAACAGGATTAATATAAAAATCCTTCACCTAAGCACATCATAGTCAAACTGCTGAAATGCAAAAACAAAAAAACCAATGAAAAGAGCTAGAGAAATATATATGGAAACAATACATTTCACTACAAGGTTAAACTTTATAATTAAACATTAATTTTAATTTTGTATTTTACTCTAAAAAAGGTTATCTCTATACTAATAATAGAGAAATATGCAAATTTTCCAGGACATCGCCACGCAACGGCCAAACAGCAGGCTGCGTGGGGCAACCTGGCCGGCAGGGGGGCAGTTAGGGGAGACCAGGCTGCAAGGGAGGGCAGTGAGGGTTGACCAGGCCAGCAGGGGAGGGCAGTTGAGGGCGTCTAGGTTGGCAGGCAGAGGCAGTTAGGGGTGATCAAGACAGCACGGGGAGGACAGTTAGAGGCAACCAGGCCAGCAGGAGGGGCAGTTATGGGCGATCAGGCCAACAGGCAGAGGTGGTTAGGGGTGATCAGGCTGGCAGGAGGGGGAAGTTAGGAGTGATCAGGCAGGTAGGCAGGCAGGCAGAGGCCATTCGGGGCAATCAGACAGACAGGCAGGTAAGCAGTTAGGAGCCAGTGGTCCCAGATTGTGAGAGGGTGCAGGCTGGGCTGAGGGGACCGCCCACCCATGCATGAATTTCATGCACTGGGACTCTAGTTTTAATGTAAAAATATTTTATCCTGAAATCTATACATAATAAAAAGGAAGATGTTTACATTTGACTTTGACACTGTAAAAATATCATTATTATTTTTCTGAGGGCACTTGTATTCCTACTTTAAAATAGAGGAAAAGTGAAGGCAAAATGTTGTAAGATGAAAATGTATTACTATATACCTCTGTACAATAAGTAGCTATTGGATGTACAGGATTATTAACATGTGTAACTGAGCACACAAGAGAGGAAATTGGCAAGGCATGTTTCAATTCAGGTTTCTTCATCTGAATATGCAGGATAGTTATTTCATTTTCACATTAGTATCCTTTTTTGAGTTAGCTCTAATTAGATTTTACTTTGATATAAGGAAAGCCAAACAAAGAATGATGCCTTGAGGAAAGAAGCATCAAGTAGCAAGAAGACCATGTGTTTGTTTTTCTCTTCCCATAGCTCAGTGTTGCTCATAGAAGCATCTTTTTTTATCATAAAGTAGTATTTCACCCTGGCTGGTATGACTCAGTGATTAAAGTGTCGGCCCATGCACCAAAGTGTCACCGGTCCAATTCCCAGTCAAGGGCATGTACCTGGGTTGCAGGTTCCATCCCCAGCACCGGTCAGGGTGCATGTGGGAGGCAATCAGTTGATGTGTCTCTCTCACATCTATATTTCTTTCTCTCCCCACCCTCCACCCCCTTCCACTCTCTCTAGAAACCAATGGAATAAAATATCCTCAAGTGAGGATTAACAAAACACACAAAAAAATGAACTTTTGATAAAGATGATAACATCATTGAGCACCGAAGCCTTGACTAGTTGTGTGACTTTCCGCAAACTACTTTCTAAGCTTCAGTTTCCTCATATAACATTTATACCCAGGTCTGTTATGAACAGTAAGTCAGATAGCAGGTAAAGCCAGGCACATTTTAGGGTCTCCATAATACTGGTGCTCTCTTACACCTTTCTCTCCCTTTAAAAAGGGACTTCTAAAGTCAGAATCAAAGAGTTAGGATTTTGACATATAGAAGGTAGGTATCATATAATTTTATTAGAATCAAATCTTTTTAAAAATACTTTCTGATTATAAATATTCATATTATAGAGGATTATAGAGGATTTGGGAGATATAGAAAAGCATAAATAAAAAATATTTCTAATCCCATTATCAAAGAGTTTATTACTATTAGAAAATTGGTATTTAACTTTCCAGTCTTTTTTCTACATTTTATCCCATCTTCAAAAAAAGAAAAAGCTTTTTTCCCCAGTGTTCTCTGTCCAGCCACCATCACTCCATTTCACAGGTTTCACAGCCAGATTTCGTAAAGCCTTCCTCTTACTCTTGGACCTGTTTCTTTCTAAGAAATTTATTCTCAACATATACATCAAAGTCTTCCCAGTCAGTAAGTCCAACACATATTTCACAGCCTTTTCTTTTTTAAAATCTCTAAGTAGTAGTATGTACTACCAACTACTTCTTCATGAAATGTCTTTATCCTAAAGCTTCTTATTCTCTCCTTTGGTCATTTCTTATTCTTTTATATAGGATTCTTCATGTCAATTTATTTGTATAAGTTCTGTCATGAATCCTTTTCTCTGAGTGATTTCAACCATTTCCATCGCTTCAGTTATCTCTATGTTGGTGATTTCAAAATCTGTGTCTTCAGACTTCAACAGGCCTATACATGGACATCTTACTTTTTGTATGTTTCTGAGTTATCCCAAATGCAATATATTTTAAATTGACTTCAACCCATCATTTCACTCAATTCCTTAAACAAATGTTTGTCTCTCTCTCTGCCTACCCCACCATCTACTCATTTACTCAAGTTGAATTGAATTCTGCATTGATTCCTTGCTCAACCACTGTGTCCAGTTATTTCATTAATCCCAAATAGTGGTACCTAATATGCCTTGAGTCCCTTGAGATCTCTCCTGCATTATCTCCTCATTTATTTTTATCTGCTATAACTGTATATTTCAGATATGTAGTCCTATGCTTTGTTCATTGCTATATCCTCCAAGCCTACAAGTTTGCCTGGCACATAGAAAGCATTTAATAAATATTGTTTAATAAAAAACTCCCAGTCTTACACCAGGCTAAGATTTCTTGCCTAGATTGCTAGACCAGCACTTACCCAGGTGTTCTGCACATAGTTATGTTATTCTAATTAATTGTCTACATTACAAGCAGAGTTAACTTTCTAAAATTTAATTATGCCATACTCTGATTTAAAACTCATTGATGATTTGCCCTCCTAGCCCTTAGAATAAAGGCCTAGGGCCCTATCTTGACTTAAAAACCCCTTTTGGAACTGAAATCTGTCTAATTTTTCAGTTTTATCTCCTACCACCACCCACTCAAACTCTGAGTTCTAGTCACATGGAACTTTATTATTTACTCAAAGATACCATGCTTTCTTACCTCTGGACATTGCAAGTTTTGAATGTTTTCTCTGAAACACTTTTACTTTCTCTTTTGTTTGGTTGATTCCCAATCCTTAAGGCCTCAGTTAAAAAGGATGGTTTTGGAGAACTCTTTATTATTAGTTTGTTTTGTTTTGTTTTTTTGTCAGTCCTCACCCAAGGATATTTTTTCCTTTTGTTTTTTATTTTTTTACTAAGAGTGAAAGGGAGAGAGGGAGTTTGGGGGTGAGGGGTAGGGGAAGAGAGAGAAACATCTATGTAAGAGAGACACATTGGTTGATTCCCACATGTCCCCCTGACTGGGCCAGGGGTTGAACCTGCAACCCAGGTACATCCCTTGACCAAGAATCAAACCTGTGACCCTTTGATCGAGGGCTAGTGCTCTAACCACTGAGCAACAGGCCAGGGCTTGGAGAGCTCTTTTGACTATCCTCTTATGGTACCCTGTATTACTCAATACAGAAGTCTCCCTTTATCTGAAATTTTGCTTTCAATGGTTTGGTTACCTGGGGTAACTTGTGGTCCAAAATATTAAATGCAAAATTCCAGAAATAAACAATTCTTATGTTTTAAATTTCACACCCTTCTAAGTAGTGTGATGAAATCTTGCACTATCTTTCATCCTGCCTGGGACAAGAGTCATCCCTTTGTCCAGCATATTCACCCTGTATTATGCTACCTGCTCATTAGTCATTTACTAGCCATTTCATTATCAGATCAACTGTCTTGGTATTTTATTGTTATAAGTATTCTATTTTATTATTTTTTATTTATAACAAATTCTGAATTTATAAATTAAACTTTATTATTGGTATGTATGTATGTATGTATGTATGTATGTATGAAAAACAACAACATAGTATATATATAGGTTTCTGTTGTACCTGAGGTTTTAGTATTTACCCATAGGGAGTCTTAGAGTATATTCCCCACAGAGAAGGGAGGCTCCTGCAGTTACCCAGTTTAATGCACATGCTTATTTTGTTGCCTGATTCTACTCCTAGCATATAGCTCCTTGAGCACAAGCAATGTGTCTATTTGATTTCCTCTATATTCTCAGCAGCTGGCACATGGTAGATGCTCAATACTTTTGATACAAAGAATGAGACACACACATGAACATATGTGCAGCAGTCAATCCTTATTATTCATGGGTTCTATATTTACAAATTTACCTACTCACTAAAATTAATTTTTAACCCCAAAATCAGCACTTACAGCACTTTCATGGTCATTTGTGCACATGTGTAGACTGGTGAAAATTTTGAATTGTCTGACATTGAGCATTTCAAGTGGAGGCAAAATAAGGCCCGAACTTGCTGTAGTTCTCATACCATAAACCTGTCCTTTTTGTGGTATATTTAGTGCCACTTTTCCCCACATTTTTGCTATTTAAAATGCCCCCCACGCATAGTGCATAAGTGTTGGCTAGTGTTCCTGAGCACAAGAAGGCCGTGATCTGATATGCTTAATAGAGATAAGCTTTTTTCAGACATAAGTTGGCCTGATCCCCATGGGGTCCCTCGGCCTCGCCTGCGGGGTTCGGACTGAAACCAGCTCTCTGACATCACTCGAGGGATCCTGTATTGCAAGAGGGCACAGGCCAAGCCAAGGGACCCCACCGATGCACGAATCTGTGCACTGGGCCTCTGGTTTAAAATAATAACTCTTTATCTCATATGTTATAATATTAAGAAAAGAACTATCTCTTTTTGTATGTTCATATGAACATGGAAGCAAGTGTAGCTAATACACATTTTTCATCAGGTTACGTTGATTACCTGGGGGATGAGTGTATTTTTTTCTTAATTTATCTTTGTATTGTCTTAACTGGTTGCAGTGAATATGTTTTTTTGTTTGTTTGTTGTTTGTTTTTGCCAATACTCTTATAAAACGTGATTTTTAATAGTTGCATTGCGTTTCCTTTTGTGAAAGAAATAAAGTTTGACTAATTATGAACTTGAATTTTCCCATGTTTCAGACAGTCAACGTCTACAGTTGGATCTACAGAAAATGGAACTTCTGGAAAGTAAAATGACTGAGGAGCAACATTCTCTAAAAAGCAAAATTAAGCAAATGATGATTGATCTGGAGACATTCAATGATTTGCCAGCTTTAAAAGCATCAGGTGAAGAAAAGAAAAAGGTAGATAGAGTATTACAAAATTATTTAAGTTGTTTTTTCTTTATCAAACCTAATATATATTATTTTCAGTTGATTATTTGATGTGCATTAAGAAAAAAATGAAGCTATTTACACATATAGTAGAAGATTAGAGTGATTTAAGTTTTTTATTTTTAAATATACTTATTGATTTCAGAGAGGAAGGGAGAGGGAGAGATAGGAACATCAATAATGAGAGAGAATTATTGATCAGCTGCCTCTTGCACTCCCCCCCATTGGGGATCAAGCCCACAAACCGGGCATGTGCCCTGACTGGGAATTGAACTGTGACCTCCTGGTTCATACTTCAACGTTCCGTCACTGAATTGAAAAGCAAGAGATAGAACATTTCAACAAATATGAACTTTGTTAAATGCAGATTTGATTACAATATTTCCCTGTTTAAGACTTATCAGTGGCTTTTTATTGCATTTGCATTAATGTAAATTAGGGGGGGCAAGAATAGATATGGAAGCCTTAAGAGAGTTATTAAAATAGTTAATATTAATTTAGCTTGTTATAGTTCAAAGGATGTTTTTACCAACAGTTTTAGAGTAATTATAGCCTTGGTAAAATTTTGTCAGAATATCATTGAAAGTATTTGTCAAATTCAATTTATAATGCCTTACTAGGTATTGCTAAAGCCTGTTATTTACTTCTATTTGGATCTATCTAGAAATTACATCAGGAGAGAGCAGTATTATCAACCCGCAGAAATACCTTTAAGAAAATAACAGAGAAGCTAACCACAGAATACGAGACACTAAAAGCACACTTGCAAGAAAATGAGACCCATTCTCAGGTAAAATGGAAAAAAAAAAACTTTGCAATTATTTGAATTGTAGACTGTCTGTCCTGTTCTCTTAATATTCTCACCTCAAAATGATGCTTTCCTTTTTTCCCCATCTGTTTTATTTACCTTCCAAATTTTCTGGCTTTGTAGATAGTCAGATAATCTCCACTCAGAATGAATTTACTCCTGCTTTTCTGTCTTCTATAAACATATATTGAAGGCCTTCTTTATGCTAGGCACAGTTCATGGCACTGCCATTAGGATAATAGTTTTATTTTTATTTTTTTCTATTGATTTCAGAGAGGAAAGGAAAGGGAGAGAGATATAGAAACATCAATGATGAGAGAGAATCATTGATCAACTGCCTCCTGCACATCCCATCCTGGGGATCAAGCCCACAACCCAGGCATGTGCCCTGACGAGGAATCAGACTTGGACCTGGTTTGTAGGTCAACGCTCAACCACTCAGCTGGTCAGGATAATAGTTTTAAAATTTTTCAAAAGTAAAGCATTTTTAATGCAGAAATTTGCTAACTCATAAACTCTATAAATAAAGAAAATAAAATATGATGACTAACATTCCACCACCCAGAAGAAGTAATTCTTGTCATTTTTGTGTGGGTCCTTCTAGTCTATATGTATATGTGTACATATATGTACACATTTATTTCTATATACCTATAGAAATGCTATCATTTTGTACATGTTATTTAGAAACTTATTTTTTATTTTTTAATCTAGGGGCCTGGTGCACAAAAATTTGTGCACTTGGGGGGTGGGGGTCCCTCAGCCCAGCCTGTGCCCTCTTGCATTCTGGGACACCTGAGGGGAGGGATGTCCACCTGTTGGCATGCCTGACCAGCCTGGGTGAGGGGCTGAGATCCATTTTCAGGCTGCCCACAGCCCCTTCAGGGTTCGTGCACTGGGGGGTGGGAGGGCTGGTGAGTGCAGGCCTGGATGTTTCCCACCATAGGGTCCACGATTGCACACGCCTGGTGAGCCCACACCGCTGAGGGGACACACCTGGCGCAGAGTTGGGTGGCAAGCCAGGGGCGGACGCTGGTGCAGGATCCCTCGGTGGGGCCCTGCTGCTGAGCAAACACACCCGGGGTGGAGCTGGGCAGTGAACTGGCTTCAGATTCTCCGCACTGTGCAGCAGACGCTCCCGCACGCCCTGTGGAGGCCCCTGGGGGGCAGATGAAGGTAGCGGTCCCTGGACAGGTGCTCCTACATGCCCCTGAGGAGGCCCCCGGGGCAGAGCCAGGCAGTGGACTCAGGACAGGCGTTCCTGGACCCCTGCAGAGGCCCCTGAGGGGGCAAAGCCAGGCAGCAGACCCAGGATGGCTGCTCCTGCACACCCTGCAGAGGCCCCTACACTCCCGCATGCCCCTCGAAGGCCCCCAGGGGGCGGAGCCAGGCAGTGGACCAAGGATGACTGCTCCTGGATACTTCTCGGAGGCTCCTGGGGGGTGGAGCCAGGCAGTGGACCCGGGATGGGCGCTCCTGGATGCCCCGAGGAGGCCCTGGGCCAGACGACGCCCCCCCCCCCCAACTGAGCTGACACACCTGGCACAGCTATGCCAGCCATGGAGGCTCCCAGTGCAGAGCCACCCTGCCAGCCTCCATCTTGGCTGGGTTAATTTGCATACAGCCGCTCTGATTGGCTGGTGGGCGTGGCTGTGAGCAGAGGCTCAGCCAGCCTAGGCAAGCAGTTGCAACAGAAGCCTCTGGTTTGCTCTAGCTTCGTAGCTGCTGGTCTCCATCTTGGCTGGGTTAATTTGCATACAGCCCCTCTGATTGGCTGGGAGGCATGGCTTAGCTGGTGGGTGTGGCCGTGAGCAGAGGCTCAGCCAGCCTAGGCAGGCAGTTGCAACAGAAGCCTCTGGTTTGCTCTAGCTCTGTAGCTGCTGGCCTCCATCTTGGCTGGGTTAATTTGCACACAACCCCTCTGATTGGCTGGTGGGCATGGCTTAGGTGTCTCAGGTAATGGTCAATTTGCATATTACTCTTTTATTATATTAGATTAAATTTATTTGGGTGACATTAGTTAATAAAATTATATAGGTTTCAAGTATATAGTTTTATGATATATCATCTATATATTGTATTGTGTACCCACCACCCAAAGTTAAATCTTCTGCCACCATATATTTGGCCCCCTTTACCTTTTATTACCCACTACCCCTCTTCCCACTGGTAATCACCATGCTGTTGTCTGTGTCTGTGAGGTTTTGTTTGTTTGTCTTACTGGTTCACTTGTTGCTTTCAGTTCTTTATTCCACATATGAGTAAAATCATATGGTTCTTGACTTTTTTCTCAACAACTTATTTTGCTTAACATGATATTGTCAAGATCCATCCATGTTTCTCACAAATACAGTATTTCATCTTTTCTTATGACTGAGTAGTATTTATATATATATATAATCTTCTTTATCTAGTTATCTATTGAAGGATGATTCTTTGGTTGTTTCCATATCTTGGCCACCATGAATAATGCTGCAGTGAACTTAGGTGTACACATATCTTTGCAAATAAATGTTTTCAAATTTTGGGGTTAGATACTCAGAAGAAGTGTTGCTGGGTCATGTGATAGCTCTATTCTTAATAGTTTGAGGAACCTCCATACTGTTTTCCATAGTGGCTGTACCAGTGTGCAGTCTCATCAGCAGTGAATGAGGGCTTCTTCTCCTCCACAACCTCTCCAATACTTGTTTTGTCAATAATACTAGTAGCCATTCTCACAGGGTGTGAGGTAGTTATCTCAAACCAAAAAACTTCTGCACAGCTAAAGAAACCAATAAAACAAAAAGGGGACCAATCAAATGAGAGAAGATATTGGCAAACAATAGCTGTGACAAGGAGTTAATATTCAAAATATATAAAAAAAAAAACTCATCACCAAAAAATCAAACAATCTAATTAAAAATGAGCAGAGGACCTGAACAGACACCTCTCTCAAAATGACATACAAATGGCCAACCGATATTTGAAAAGATGCTCAGCATTAGTAACTTTTAGGGAAATACAAATCAAAATTACAATGAGATGTCACCTCACTCTAGTTTTTTATTATTAAGTACTAGAGGCCTGGTGCATGAAATTCGTGCATGGGGTGGGGGGTGGTCCCTCAGCCCAGCCTGCACCCTTTCGCAATCTGGGACCGCTGGCTTCTAACTGCTTGCCTGCCTGCCTGCCTGATCTCGCTGAACTACTCGCCTGCTTGCCTTCCTGATCACCACTAACCACTTCTGCCTCGACCCCCTCCATCGCAGCTTCATCAAGAATGATGTCCAGAATGATGTCTGGAAGGTAGTTCAGCTGTCTGGTCTAATCAGCACATCACACTTTTATTATTATGATAAGTACTTACCATTGTCTATAGATATTTTTAAATATGATTCTTTATAATATTTGACTACATGAATATAGCATAAATTACAAAATCAATTCTATATTATTGGACATTTAGGTTATACCTAATTTTTAAAACTACTCAAATAATGCTGTAAAGAGCAGTCTTATCCTTGAACTTCTTGATGTAACAGTTTGCAACTATGATTTATTAATGCTAAATGCATTAACATTTTTCTTTCTTTTCTTTATATAATAACTAGGGGCCCGGTGCACAAAAATTTGTGCTCTCGGGGGCGGGGGGTCCCACAGCCCGGCCTGTGCCCTCTCACAGTCTGGGACCCCTCGGGGGATGTCCACCTACTGGCGTGCCTGGTGAGGGGCTGATGGCTGTTTGCAGGCTGGCCAAGCCCCCCAGTGGGAACCTTCACCCCATGAGGGTGTGGCCAGCCTGGGTGAGGGGCTGAGGGCCGTTTTCAGGCTTCCCACAGCTCTCATTGACCCAATGTCCCAGCAAGGCTGGCTAGAATCAGGTATGTGGGGTTTATTTATCTTCAATAATTGAAACTTTGTTATCTTGAGCGGAGGCCTAGGCAGGCAATGGAAACCTCCTGTTTGCTTCAGATCTGTGGTTTCTATAATTGAAATATTGTTGCTTGAGCAGAGGCCCGCCGGCCTAGTCAGACAGTTGCAATGGAAGCCTCCTGTTTACTCTAGCTCCATGGCTGCTCCACCCCATCCACTCCATCTTGGCTGGGTTAATTTGCATACAGCCGCTCTGATTGGCTGGGGTGTGGCTTGGCTGGTGGGCATGGCTTAGGTGTCTTGGAATGATGGCTAATTTGCATATTACTCTTTTATAAGCATTTCTTTTTTTTTAATAACTCTTTATTGTTGAAAATATTACATATATCCCCTTTATTTCCCCATTGACCCCCTCCAGCCTGCCCAACCCTGCCCCTTCTGCCCCAGGCCCTCACTGCCCCATTGTCTGTGGCCATGGGCCATGCATATATGCATACAAGGTTCTTGATTGATTACTTCCTACCCACCTACCCTCCCCCAATATTTTCAAGTTCTTTTTTTGTGACATCAGCTAATTCATTGTCTGGATGTACCATTTTTTTTTTTTTAAAGATATTCCTTATATTCTTCTTGTATGGGGTAGAAGCTCACCAGAGTGTTCTACAACTACTAAAAACTTAGAACTCACTAATTTACATAATTAAAATTTATCAGTCAGTTATTCTGTCTCTAATTCATAATATATAAGTCTTGATATAGATTTGTAAGTGGTGAAATTACCTTAGGATGTTTAGAATATTTAACCTTTTAATATGTTTAAATGATTTCAAATAACTAATAGCCATTCATTCAAAAAACAGTCTGTGATGTGTGCTGAAAAAGAAAACTAAAAAATGTTTATGGAGTCATCGTCTTAAATGGTTCTTAGGAAAAAATAGTGATATTTCTTATGGAATACTGGCCCTCTTCTGATTAGATTATTTAAGGAGGAAAATATTTTACAAAAACAATTTCGTAGAGCCAGTCTATAGTTGCTTTGTTTATTTCTACATTAAGTTTTAATCATATTCTTAACCACATATACTGATAATAAGAATTTATAACATAAGACACACTGTACAGTATTATTTTGTTGCCTTTTTGAGTTCCAAATAAACATATCAAATCCTGATCTCCCTATCTATTACAATATTTCATGAAAAACTAGTTCTTGACATCTATAAATAATTTTACATCACAGACTATTTTTTAAATCTTTATTATTCATATTATTATAGTTGTTTCTCTTTTTTCCCCCCATAGCTCCCCTCCTCCCAGTTCCCACCCCATCCACTGCCCTTATCCCCCCCACACTGTCCTCATCCATAGGTGTACTATTTTTGTCCAATCTCTTCCCACACCACCAAGTCCCTTTCCCCTTGTGAATTGTCATTCCACTCCCTTTCTATGCTCCTGATTCTATTCTATTCATCAGTTTATTCTGTTTATCAGACTTTTTTTATTCACTTGATTTTTAGGTTCATTTGTTGATAGATATGTATTTGTTGTTCATAATTTTTATCTTTACTTTTTCTTCTTCCTCTTCTCAAAGGATATCTTCAGCATTTCATATAATACTGGTCGGGTGGTAATGAACTCTTTTAGCTTTTTTTTTGTCTGTGGAGCTCTTTGTCTGACCTTCAATTCTGAATGATAGCTTTGCTGGGTAAAGTAATCTTGGTTGTAGGTTCTTGCTATTCATCGTTTTGAATATTTCTTGTCATTCCCTTCTGGCCTGCAAAGTTTCTGTTGAGAAATCACCTGACAGTCGTATGGGTGCCCCCTTGTAGGTAACTGACTGCTTTTCTCTTGCTGCTTTTAATATTTTCTCCTTGTCTTCTGCTCTTGGCATTTTAATTATGATGTGTCTTGATGTGGTCCTCCTTGGATTCCTTTTGTTTGGGGTTCTCTGTGGTTCCTGGACTTGCAAGTCCATTTCTTTCACCAGGTAGGGGAAGTTTTCTGTCATTATTTCTTCAAATAGGTTTTCTATATCTTGCTCTCTCTCTTCTTCTGGCACTCCTATAATTCTGATGTTGGTACACTTGAAGTTGTCCCAGAGACTCCTTACACTATCTTCATATTTTTTGTTTCTTTTTTCTTTTGGCTTTTCTGGCTGGGTGGGTTTTGCTTCTTCATATTTCATATCTTTGACTTGATTCTTGTGATCCTCTCATCTGCTGTTGGATCTCTGTATGTTATTCTTTATTTCAGTCACTGTACGCTTAATTTCTAGCTGGTCCTTTTTCATATCCTCGAGGGTCTCACTAAATTTATCAGCAGTCTCTAGAATATTCTTGAAAAGCCTTATAACCATGGTTTTGAACTCTATATCCAGTCGTTTGCTTTCCTCCATTTCTGTCATTTGTGACCTGTTTCTTTGTTTCCGCATTTTGGCTGCTTCCCTGCGTTGACAGAGTGGCTTTAATCAGCTGTGTCTATGGTGGGAGAACTTCTGTGCTGGAGACACCCTTATGGTGCAAGACTTGCTTCAATGGGGCTTTGGTGCCCACTAAGTCTGCCACCTGAGTGCATCCCATATGAGTCTGAGGAGTTGTAGACTGGGTGGTCCCACTCTGACCACTGGGTACGCTGGCCCTTGTATCTCCAAGGAGTTGCTATTTTAGCTTCTGCCTGGGGCTTCCCAGCCTTTTATATGGAAAAGCCTCTGCATGTAGCTTGGGTGGGGCGGAGTCTCAGGGAGTCTACAAGGTGGAGCAACCAGCTATGGCCGATTCTCAGCCCTGCCCTAAGAGGCACCAGGTCTCAAGCCGCTCTGGAGTTTCTCCCGGCGCCAGACGGGTGCCAAATAGTCCAGCTCCTCCCTGTATGATTTTAAGTCTTCAGAAACTCACCTGGAACTGGAGTTCAGAGCCGTCAGGAGCTTGTGCTTCCCTCTGGTACAAAATGCTGCCAGCCCTTTTCGTGAGCCCCTTCGCGCGCACCTCCGTACCTCTGCACTTTATTTCTGCCCCTCCTCTGTGTCTCAGTCTCTTTCTAATTGTAGAATTTCCACTCAGCCAGCCTTCCTGTGGGTCTGGGTGGTGACCGTTTTTTCTTTTCATTGTGGTTTTGTAATAGTTGTGCCCAGCAGCAATTCCGGTGTTCACCTATGCCGCCATCTTGGTTTCTCCTCAGTGCAAAAATTTTTTTTCATCACAGACTATTTTTTGAATGAATTGCTATTAGTTATTTGAAATCATTTAAACATATTAATAATGGAACAACTATAAAACTCATAGAAGAAAGCATAGGTGACATTAATCTTGACAATGATTTTTTTGATATGGCACCAAAAGCACAGGCCACAAAGGCAGAAATAAGTGACCTACATCAAACTGGAAAACTTCTGTTCCTTTTGCAATCGACAAAATAAAAAAGCAACTATGGAGTGGGAGAAAATATTTGCAAATCGTATATCTGATAAGATTTTAATATCTAGACTATACAAGGAACTTATTCTAGATGCTTGTTAAGATTGCATCTTAAATAAGTTATAGCAAATCTCAAATATAGATGTATAATATGGGAGGAAATTGACCATTTGGCACAGTGTTGCTTTATAGCATTATTCGTGTAGCACCTAAGAGGTCTACTGCTTTATAAGGCCACTTCTTTGTGTAAAACAAAGAGGGAAAAGTTTGGTACTTGACTTTGCAAAAGGTTATTAGATTTATTGTCAGAAAGTGCTGACTGCTTCCTTAAATCCATCTTCACTTCAAGGTCCTGTCTGGGGAGCTAGATCTGATTTAGTAGTGTTAACTCACAGCACATAAGGTTCACATAATTTATTAGTTATGATTCATCCTAATGTCTAGATTTATCTCTTTGGAGGAAACAGTAGGATGGATGCTACATTAAGTCTGAACTTATGCCCCGAAAATAAGTTTATCATGAAAGTATGAAGAAATATTACTAAAGCTGCTTTAATTATCAGATTTTTAAAAATGATTTTTACTTCTTGGAAAAGCCTGGGCAGAATATTTTGTGTTTTATTTTTCAGGAGGCACTTTGCTTAGAAAAAAAACACACAAACTATGTGTATCTTAAAAAAGAAAGACCGTAACCCAGAGTTACAAGGTTAATTAAATCAGAAAAACAATTTAATTCTATAATAGTAAAATTGTCTTCTGAGGAAGCAACCATCAATATAATATCCACATTAGCTTCCTGTTGATGCAGAAATGATTGTAACAATGCCAGCGTTTCGCCAGCCCTCTTACAATCTTCACACTGCAGCTCTGCTCTTATCACAGCTTGTAGAACGAGGCAGGAAGTGTAGCCCTGGAAATAAGGAAGTCTTTCCTATATAGCCGAACCTTAGGCTGTGTTAGAATATACGTTACAGTTATGGCGTTAGACGTCCCAGTTCTAAGGAGACATTCCCATCATGGCTCATTCTTTTTTAAGTTCTTTTAGGAAAGGTATAAATAGTAAATTGTTTTTCGGTTGGCATGTTCATTGGTATAATAAATATTTTAAATATATTCCTGCTAAAATAAACATAGACTAAACCTATTGTGAGAGGCAACATTGTATTTATTAATGTATTTACTATTATTTAATATTCCCTAAATTTCTTTTTTGTCTGTAATAGCTTTATCTCATGCAAGGAGTTGATAAGAGTTAAAGTTGTGATTTTATTTTCTTCTTATCCTCTTGAAAGTGTGTATAATAATTTTTGTGACTAGGGGCACCGGCTAACATTTTTCTTTTGTGTTTTTAGCTTACAAATTTGGAAAGGAAGTGGCAACACCATGAACAAAATAACTTTGTGATGAAAGAATGTATCCTTTAAAAAGCTGCAAATGAACTTGATCTAGTGATTTTTTTTCTAGGAATTTATTTACAGACTGAAATGAAATAATTTAACACACATTTTTCAGCACAGGATATGGAGTCAATAGATCTAATTTTAAATGCTAACTTCTTATAGGTCATGGACTTTGGACAATTTACTTAATTTGTTTAACTGTCAATTTTATCATCTCAAATATAGTTAATAGTCCTCTCATCAAGTTGTTGGGAGAATCATATATAACCATATCTATGTGTGTGTGGGAGGGGATATCATTATTTATACTGCTGTACTTGGATATCTGTGCAGCAAAGAAAATAAACTAAGTAGTTGTATGAGAGATTTGACCTTCAAGCTCATCTGTTTCATCCAATCCAACTTCATCTTATTTCTTCTACCAAATGGTACCTATGTTCCATCTTCTTGCTTTATCTTTTTGAATGCCTACAAGAGGAAGCAGCTGCTGAGGACATGTATTGTGGAGCTGTAAGAAACATTTCCCCAAAGTAGTTTTCTATCCCCTGTCCCCTTTCAAGGACATCTCTGCTTGGAGGATTAGATCCTGACTCCATGCAGCACACCTATAGGACATGCTCAGGGCAGCATGGACCACAGCACACTTCCAAATGAGATGCGTCAGGGGTTCTATTCCCATTGGCCAAGCAACTGAGTTTTAAAGCAAAAGATTCCCACTCACAATATGCTGATGGACAGCACTCTAATTTTGTGCAGCATCAAGTGAAATCTGGAGACTGGCCTAAAATTCTTTGATACTCTAGAGACCATGGTTGTTTTGAACATTCGATTGTTCTAAGACAAGAATGTGATTGAGATGCATAACATTAATTATAAAAAAGCTTTCTATTTTAAGTGAACTTTTTTGAAACCAGTTCTGCTTTGCCTTTTTAGTTTCAATTGATGCTTAATTTGTTAAAATAAGACATTGTTTTTTAAAAATAGCTTAATTGTGCTTTTCCTGTCCCATCTTCAGTTATCAATAAGGAAAATACTAGTATTACTTGGTTCCTTTCAGACCTCACAATTATATTACTACTAGAGGTCCAATGCAAGAAATTCATGCACGGGGGAGGGGAGTGGAGGGTAGAGGAAGGGTGTCCCTCAGCCTGGCCTGTGCCCTCTCACAAACTGGGAGGGATGTCTGACTGCAGTTTAGGCCCCTGAGTGGTCCCAGATTGCGAGAGGGATGTAGCAGTGCGCCAAGTGGCAGGCGGCCAGGAAGGAGCCAGTCATGCTTATCCCGGCCCTCTGCACCTGCTGCTGCCACTAGTGCTGCCACAGAGCCAGGAAAGGCTCCTGCTGTGGCAGCTGTGCTTGCCAGCTGTGAACCCAGCTTCTGGCTGAGCAGCACTCCACCTGTGGGAGTCTACTGACCACCAGGGGGCAGCTTCTGCATTGAGCGTCTGCCCCCTTGTGGTCCATATGCATCATAGTGACTGGTCAGCCGGTTGTTCCCGTCATTGTGCCATAAGGGTCACTTAGGCTTTTATATATAGAGATTTTTATTGATAGTGCTCCCCCTTAACTCATGTAATTAGTCATAGCAACCAAGAGTCAAGAGAGTGATTACCAGACAGTTATGAAGAATGTGAACAAGCAGATTGCAGAGTACAATAAAACCATCATGGATGCTCTGCGAAGCATGAGCAGAAACTGAGTCTGAACCAACTGCACGTCTACAGAAGTATCCTGTTGCTATTAAACTTTAAACAAGCTGACTGAAAAATAAAAAGCTTACCCTCGAAGATGTTTGAATGCTATACTTTTTGTGGCCTCTTTGAAGAGTGTATTTTAAATAGTATAATAGTTCAGTAAACAGTTTGCATTTAAATAGTATCATCTCTGCCCTGGCCAGTAGCTTAGTTGGTAAGAGCATCGTCCCCCTACATCAAAGCTGTGGGTTCGATCTCCAGCCAGGGCACTTGCAAGAAATAACCACTGGATGCATGGATAAGTGAAACAACAAATCAATGTTTCTATTTCTCTTTCTCTGTCCCCTCTCTCTCAAATCAATCAATAAAAAAATTTTTAAAGTATCATCTTCTTTTATGATATTTTTATTTTGTATAGGTGATGAGATAAACTAAAAGTGGTTATTGAGAGTCATTTAGGTGGTATAATCCATTTGTGGCAGCAATTTTTAGTCTTTTTGATCTCATGGCACACAAGCTACTAAAATTCTGTGGCACACCAAAAAATATTATTTTGCTGATCTGACAAAAAATAGGTATAATTCGATTGAGTTACAGAAAAATAATAACTGTTATTATCAAACCTTTTTGCTCCAAACTGACATTTTAAAAAATCAGATGCCTATACTTGTATATAAGGATTTCTTTTTTTTTTAAGTTTATTTTTTTTTAATTTTAGTTAATTTTTTTATTGTTTAAAGTATTACAAATAGTGGTACATATGTCTCCCCCCCCCCCATTGACCTCCCTCTGGCCTCCCCTACTCACCATCTCCACCCCCAACACATGCAAGAATTAACCGATCAGGTACAAACTTACCAATAAGATACAACTCTTATGTAACCTATATATTTATGGTTTAAGACAGGGCATGCACCCCTGATGGCTAATATTGTGTTGGCTGTTGCTATTTTTTTATTTCACAATCTAAGGGAAAAGAAGTCAGTGCCCCTGACTAAATAGGCAGGTATTGCATGTTTTAAAAATTCTTGCAGCACACCAGCTGAAAATTGCTGATCTATGGCAGTAAATTAAATCTTTTCATGTGTCAACTCTAGAGAGATGCATGAATGTGATTCTGATTCAGCACTTATATCAACCATGTCAATTTTTGCTTCTAGAA
Source organism: Murina feae (assembly GCA_004026665.1). NCBI lineage: Eukaryota > Metazoa > Chordata > Mammalia > Chiroptera > Vespertilionidae > Murina > Murina feae. Next base: position 20,061 of record PVJC01011641.1, read on the forward strand.
AAAGATGGTAAAATTAGAAAGAGGTGTTTAGCTTTGAGCCGTGCTTAAATGGAGTATATTTGATGTGTTGTAAGGCATATAAAGGCACAAGTAAATGTATAACACATATTCTTTATAAATCAGTTATTTTTAAAGATTTCAAATTAAAAACTTTTAACCTCCGCACTTTAAATATATTTCCTTAGATGTATATGTTGGGAAAAATATGAAGTTTAAAAGAAATACAGCACTTACAATGTGCAGTTTCGGAATATAGCTGTTGCTGTTCATTTCCATCCTGGTATATGCATTTACCTTTTTGTTCAGTAGGAGACCTTAAGTAGATTAATTTGGAAACATTGCCAAAACATTTGAAAGGAAAAGCTAGAAGAGATGTAATTATGAAGTATGAATATGGGAGACTTCATTGTAACTAAAAATGTATCTATCCTCTCTTGTGGGCAGGAATAAGTCACCTTGATCCTCATAAAATAGCCCTGAAAACTGTCATTTTCTGTTTCTTGTGTTAATTGGGCTACTCTACTCAGTATTCCTAAAATGCAAGCATATTGGTGTCTCTTTTTAAAAAGCTTTTATTGAGATATAATTTACATAATATAAAATTACCTGTGCATGTTGCTTTCTTGAAGTAAAGTTAGCACAGTACATTATCCAACTTTAGTCTGTGTGAGTTGCGGTAGAGGGGTAAACATTGGTGAGTTTGGTTAACTCAGGATCACTAATGTGGCTGAAGATTGTGGGCAGTGATATGTTAATTTCGGTGGTATTCCTAAAACGTGTTCCTCAGATCCTGAATTACTCAGGTCACTAATCCTATCTAATAAAAGTAATATGCAAATTAGGTGTCACTCTGTGACAAAGATGGCCACCCCCATAGCCACAAGATGGCGTCACCCAGTCCGGCTCAGCCTCGCCACAGAAGTGGTCAGGCCTTTTAGCCAGGCAGGTGGCGGGGGAGGTGGGGGGCCCGAGGGGCAGAACAGGCAATCAGAGGGGCTGGGGGTCCCCTGCCCAGGCCAGAGGCATTCTCCAGAGGCCTCAGGCATGGGCATGGGTGGAGCCGGTGATTGGAGGGTGGCAGGGGCAGAGCCGGTGACCGGAGGGGTATGAGGGTGCCCTACCCAGGCATAAGGCCTGGGCCAGAGGCCTCAGGCCTGGGCAGGGGCAAGGCCAGAGATCGCAGGGGCCTGGGCTCCCCAGAGCCAGCAATTGGAGGGGCATGGGTGGAGCCAGCAAAGCAGGGGTCTGGGAGTCCTCTGCCCAGGCCTGTAGCCTTGGCCAGAGGCTGTAGTGGGGCAAGGGCAGAGCCGGCGATGGCAGGGGGCAGAATCAGAGCTGGTGATCGCAGAGGCCTGGGCTCTGTGAAGCCAGTGATTGGAGGTGCTTGGGTGTCTTCTGCCCAGGCCTGCATCCTCGGCCAGAGGTTACAGGTCTGGACAGGGGTGGAGCTGGGATTGGAGGGGCAGTGGTGGAGCCAGTGATGAGAGTGAACTACAGAGGAAACACCTTTTCTTACCACTCATTGGTTAAGCTCCCTGTATGCCACTGGTAATATTCTTAGTAACTTGGGTAATAGGAATCCAAAAAGGCAATCTAGGGTTTTTCCACCACACTCCTGGAGAAAAAAATGAAGGTCCACTGCTGGAGGGCTAAGAAATGTCATATCCTGCCCTAACCGGTTTGGCTCAGTGCATACTGCCTCAGCCTGCTGACTGCAAGGTCTGGGTTCAATTCTGACAAAGGGCATGTACCTAGGTTGCAGGCTCCTCCCTGGCCAGGACCCAGGTCAGGGCTCATGCAGGAGGCAACCAATCAAAGTGTTCCTCTCACTTTGATGTTTCACTCTTTCTCTTCCACATTCTCTAAAAATCAATGGAAACATATCCACAGGTGAGGATAAAAAAGAAATAAAGAAATGTCATATCCTATGAAAGACACATCTTGAAAATGCCTAAAGAAAGTTGTCATTTTTTCATGACAACTGGAGGGACTGGAGTCCATGTTGATGAAAACACCTTGGTGGCTGTGGTGACTGGCAGTGGCTGCAGTAACGGAGTGATGGGGCTGATGGCTTCCCCTGATTAGCCTGGTTGCCTCCCACAAAGGGAGGCCAGACTGTGGCTTAGGCCCACTCCTCAAGGGGAGCAGGGAGCGGGCCTAAGCCATCAGTAGGACACTCCCTGAGGGCTCCCAATATGTGAGAGGTGGCAGGCTGGGCTGAGGAACTCCCCCCCTCACCCCAGTGCACGAGTTTTGTGCACCAGGCCCCTACTAGTTATTATACTACATGGTTGAAGTTTGAGAAACACTGTTTAAAAAAAGGGGTAAATTGTTGGCCAGCCTTCCAGCAATGCAAGATGGCAACCGTCACGGGATGATCATTGAGCCTCCAAGAACAATTTATGAAAACCAAACATAAAGCCTTAAAATAGAGCATGTACCTAAATACCCAGAAGCATCCCCCCTTGTAAGATTTGTAACAAAAATTAATATGAATGGAGTTAATAGTTCCAGTGGAGTAGGGGACTAAGAGCCATATCAGTACTAGTGAAATGGCAGAATTCATGTAGCATCGAAGTTGTCCTGCAGGGGCTTCAGTGCCTAATGATGTCTAAAGAAAATATGAAATGCCCTCAGTCTCCTGAAGGACAGTGTTACGGCAATTAACAAGAAACTCTCAGGCCCACTCTCCCCCATTCGATCTGAGCAGTCTTCATTTTCCACAGCAGCAAATGTTCTAGATACATCTTGTAGACAAAGTGTAATGCCCATTCAGAGGCTATTGATGTTAAGACACTGTAAAAGATACTACTAATTTTTTGTCCTTTTGAAATATGTAAGTTGTGCTATAAGAAATCATCCTGTCAAGTGTAACCACGGTCCACAGAGTTGAACTTCTGGGATCAAGAAAGTACTGTATATTTAAATCGATTCCCATCCTTAACAGGTGGGGCACATCTAACTCAACTGTGAAAGGACACACAATCACTTTGCTGCTGATTACACGGCCTGGGGCTCTGTCTTCTCCCTCCCACCTCTTCTTCCCCTTTACCCCCAAGCCCCAACCCCTCATCCTTGCTTCTCTTCTGCAACAGCTTTCTAGCTTGGGGTGGCTTGTTAGAGTAGATGTGAAGGTCATTGCCTGTGGGACGATTGCTGGGTGTGGGGGTGCTTCCTTTGCACACTTGGTTTATTTTTTTAAGTCTTAAATTATGTCCCACTTCCAAGCCATTATCCTTTGCCTACTCTCTACTACCACCTTGGCTGAAGCATAGGTTATAACCCCCTCTGCTTCCCTCTGAAAATTGCCTTTAAGAATTCAGGGCTTAACCCATGTCCTCCTCCCCACCGCCCTCCCCCCCACATACACACACCTTTATATCGCAAGGTGCTGTTTTCCCCTTTCACCCTTCTCAAGTCTCCACCAATAGGAAATAAATGGGTCTACAGCCCAGCCACCCTCTGCTGTCATCATCAGCAGATGTGTTTTGTGGGTTTTTTAAGCTCAGGAAGGCCACAGAGGATACTTGTAAGCACACATGATCCCTGTGAATGAATTGTTTTGTATGTTCCTAGCATTGCTTTTGCTTTTACAAATTGAAGTTTGAAACAGGGCTCTCAGATGGTCATCTTTGCAATCCATTCGGGTCTAGTTTGCAATCTGACAACTGGCACAAAAAGAACCTTGAGTTTGGTGCATACTTTGGTTTTGGCGCTGCAGCTTCTCACGGGCCTCAGTGGGGACGAAGAAAGAACACGGCAGAACCCCGAAATCTGCGGGCTTGACTTCCTGGCAAATAGCTGTGCTTTTCCACTTTTCTGTTCAGGACCACTAATGCTGAGATGCGGATGCATAGTGAAATAAAAGCGGTTCATTGTGTTAAAAAAATAAAGCAAAGGTAAATTGTTTTCTTCTTGGCTGCTCAGAGCACTTAATGTGCTAAAGTGCAATAAGTTAGAAAAAGAGTATTAATAATAAAGATTTTTTTCCTGAGTGGTAGTGTTGTAGGTTTTTAATTTTTCCTGGATTTTTTGGTACTTTCATAATTATCTATGATGTACATAATACTACTTAGAAATGCAATAAAAATTCAAATAAGTTGCATTTTCACTGGTGGTAAGGATAGTTATGATAGTAAGACAATTGTGTAGTATTGAACTAGAACTGAACCAATCTTCACCCAGAAAACAAACAAACAAAACCACCAGGAGAAAGATAGTCTATCCATTAAATATTCAGTATGTGTTTCCATTGTAGCAATGGGAAGTTTGGCAGAGAAAAAAAAGAACATTTATTGAAAAAAAAAAAAAGCAAGGTTTCCAACTTCCGTTCTAAATTACTCATGTATGATATTTGGGGAACATAATTGAGCAGGATTCCTTTAAACTAAAACATGTGTTATCTGAGGGAAATTCTCACTAATGTCTCTTCCTTCCTCTCAGAGCTTTTCAACAAATCCAACAAGAATATTCTCTCTGCTAGGATAGAACTGGAGGCCACTATCTGCATGATCTGACTCTTCCTCAGTCAGTCACACTGCTCAGTGAGTTCCACTCCTGTTAAAATAACACCTTGTAAGTCATGTGAGAAGAAGCTGCAGGCTGAACAAACATGCTGAGTAGTTGTTGTTTTTTTTAAAGATTAACATGGGAAAGTTAGCAAGTTGTGTTTTTCCCATCCTTATCCTTTATCAATAAATAAACATGAGTTCTTGATATTTTTTCACTAACCAGGGAGTCTCTTATTTGGATATTCTGGTCTCATGTTAAAGTGTAAATTTTACCATAACCAGTGTTACTCAGTGGTTAGAGCATCAATCCTTGCATTGAAGAGTCCTGGATTCAATTCTTGGTCAAGGGCGTTTATCTGGGTTGCAGGTTCCATCCCCAATCCAGTCAGGGCGCATGTGCAAGGCAACCAATCCATGTGTCTCACATCAATGTTTCTCTCTTTTCTCTTTCTACCTTCCACTCTCTCTTAAAATCAATGGAAAAAATATTCTTTGTTGAGGATTAACAAACAAAAAGTAAATAAATACAGTATAAATTTCAGTTCAGTGTTATAGGATTAGAGAAGGGAGTAATGCCATTCACACTAGAAAAGAAACACCAGTTAGTAGGTAGTCCAGAGGTAGGTCCTGTCCCTCTGTTCAATTTCCCTGTAGCTCTTTCCTTGTGCTACATGTGATCAACATAAACAACCTTTGCAAATAAGAACATTTAGATGAAATCAAGTAAAATGAAATCAAGATGAACTTTGTACCAAAGTATTGTAGTAATCTATTTTATTTTTAAATAAATTTTTAGTTTTCAATTACAGTTGGCATACAATATTAGTTTCAAGTGTACAACCCAGTGATTAGACATATATGTGACTTACCTATTACATCTAGTAGCCTTCTGACAACTAACATGGTTATCACAATATTATTGAATATATTCCCTTCACTGTACTTTACATCCTTATGACTTTTCTGTAACTACAAATTTGTGCTTCTTAATCTCTTCACCTTTTTTTCACCCAACTCTCAAACCCTCCTTCCATCTGGCAACCGCCAAAATGTTCTCTGTATCTGTGAGTCTGTTTCTGTTCTGCTTGTTCATTTATTTCGTTCATTTATTCCACATATAAGTATTATCTTCTGGCATTATTTGTTTGCCTTATTTCACTGAGTACAACATCCTCTAGGTCCATCCATGTTGTTGCAGATGGCAAGATTTCACTTTTTTTATGGCTAAGTCATATTCCATATATGTACCACTTTATTCATCTAGTGATGGACACTTAGGTGCCTTCCATATTTTGGCTATTATAAGTAATGCTGCAATGAACAAATGGATGAATATGTCTTTTATTTAATGTTTTGGGTTTCTTCAGATAAATATCTAGAAGTGGAATTGTTGGGTCCTTCTTGGTCTTTTGCTGTATAGCTTTTGTTTTAAAGTCTATTTTGTGTGGTATAAATATTGCTATCCTAGCTTGTTTTTGTTTTCATTTTCATTAAATATCTTTTCCATCCCTTTCAGTTTGTATGTATATTTCAATGAAGTGAGTCTCTTGTAGACAGTATATGTAAGGGGCTTTTTTGTTATCCATTCAGCCTCTGTATGTCTTTTGATTAGAATATTTAATCCATCTGCATTTATTTATTATTGATTTTAAAGAGGGGAAGGGAAAGAGAAACATCAATGTGAGAGAAAAACATCCATCAGTTACCTCCCACACACACCCCAAGTGGGGATCAAACCCACAACCTGGATATGTGTTCTGACTGGGAATCGAACCCACCACTTTTTGATGAATAGAATGATGCTCCAACCAACTGAACCACACCAGCCAGGGCTAATCCATTTCTATTTAAAGTAATTGTTGATATGTATTTATTGCCATTTCATTATTCATATTTTTTATCTATTTTTTCCTTCTATTAAAGAAGACCATTTAACATTTCTTGTAATACTAGTTTGGTATTACTAGTTTGGTGGTGATGAACTTCCGCTGTTTCTTGTCTGGGAAGCCCTTTATCTGTCCTTGAATTCTAAATGCTAGCTTTTCTTGGTACAATAATCTTGGATATAGGTTCTTGCTTTTCATCACTTTGAATATTTTGTGCTGATCCCTTCTGGCCTGAAGTGTTTCTGTTGAGAAATCATCTGACAGTCATGAGAGCTTCCTTGTAGGTAATTGTCTTTCACTTGGTGCCCTTAAGATTTTTCTCTTTGTCTTTCATCTCTGGGATTTTAATTATGTGTCTTGATGTGGGCCTCTTTGGGTTCATCTTGTTTTGGACTTGCTATGCTTTCTGGACTTGTATGTGTATTTCCTTCATCGGGTTAAGGAAGTTTTCTGTTGTTACTTTTTCAAATAGGTTTTCAGTTCCTTAACTTTCTCTAGTACTCCTGTGATGTGAATGTTGGTATGCTTGAAGTTCCCAGAGGCTTCTGAAACTATCCTCATCTTTTAGATTCTTTTTTCTTTTTGCTATACTGATTGGTTATTTTCTGTTTTCTTAGCTTCCAAATTGCTGAGTTGATCCTCTGCTTCACCTACTCTATTGTTGATTTCCTGTAATGAAATCTTCATTTCTCACTGGTTCTTTTTTATGTTTTCTTTCTCCATTTTTATGTTTCCTCTCCCTGAGTTGAAGTTCTTACTACTAGTAAGTTTATCTACTCTTTCCTTAAGTTTATTGAATATTTGTGTAACCAATGTTTTGAACTTTGCGTCTGGTAGATTGCTTATTTAGTTCTTTTCTGGAGTTTTGTTCTGTTCTTTCATTTGGAGCATGCTTCTTTCTTTTTAAAAAAATATATTTTATTGATTTTTTACAGAGAGGAAGAGAGAGGGATAGAGAGTTAGAAACATCTATGAGAGAGAAAAATGGATCAGCTGCCTCCTGCACACTCCCTACTGGAGATGTGCCCGCAACCAAGGTACATGCCCTTGACCATTCTGGGACCCAAGTCTGCAGGTCGATGCTCTATCCACTGAGCCAAACTGGTTAGGGCTGGAGCATGTTTCTTTGTCTCCTCATTTCAGCTGCCTCCCTGTGTTTGTTTCTATGTAGTAGGTGGAGTGTCTGTGCTTCCCAGGCTTGGTAGAGTGGCCTTATATAGTAGGTGTCCTATTGGGCCCAGTGGTGCAGTCTTCCCAGTCACCCAAGGTGCACCCACTCATATGGCCTATTTGCATCCTCCTGTTGTACTTGAATCTTGATTACTATTGACACATCAATGGGAGAGATTTACCCCCAGACCAATCAGCTTCAAGGACTGGTCACACATGACCACTGTGGAGCATCTGCTGTGCAGGGGCCAACACCACAAAGCAGGACTAGCTTCAGTAGGGTTCTGATGTCTCCTGCATCCATGCATGAGTGTGTTGTCTATGGAGGTACTTATGTGGTGCTTTAGCATGGTCTGAAGTTGTTCATCAGTGCGCTGGCTCTGGGGCCTCCTGGGAGATGCAGAATAAGATCAGCCATTGCCTGTGTCCTGCTCAGGGTCACCTGGCATGAACTACAAAATGATCTTCAGATGCATGTTACTTGTTCTGGCTTTGGATGTGTCCAGGAGAAGCCAACCTGCACACCAAAGTTGGCTGCTATTAGGTGTTAGGCTTGGGAGCACTTACCAAGAGGTATAGGCCATGTAAGACCAGATGCTACTTAAGAGGTTTCAGGAAAGTTGACAGTGTGAGCCAAGACAGGCTGTTTGTGTGGAAAAGCCACTGAAAACAAACAGCTTGGCTAGGTCCAAAAGTTGGTAGGATGGGATCTCAGAGAATCAACAGGGCAGGGTGAACAGTGTTAGCCAGGTTGATAGAGACTCAGATATGGTACCCATGTGCTGGCTGTGTGTGAGGAGGGCTAGCAAAGGAACAATGGCCTCTGCCAGCACTTCTGTCGGGGAGAAAGCTGAGACCTCGCCTTGATGTCAGACAATTCAATTATTTCCTCTATGTCCCTGGCACCTTTTGAGTTGCTGCCTCAGCGCTGAAACTCAATGGCAGTGAGTCCGAGTCCATGTGTAGACCCTTTAAGAGGAACACCTGGGACTGCAGAAGCCCTCTGTCTCACTCAACCACAATTCCTGCTGGTTTTCACAGCCAGAAGTTATGGGGACTTTTCAGCACTGGAACCTCCCCAGTTTTGAGGGCCTGCTATGGGGCTACATCCCTGGATCCTCAGTGGGGACTTCTTCAACCAAGATATCCCTCCTATTTTTAACCACCACGTATGGGTGTGGGACCAGCTCATTCCGCATCTCCACTCCTCCTTCCAGTATCATGTAGCTTCTTTATGTCCTTAGTTATGGGACTTCTGTTCATTTAGATTTCAGGTAGTCTGAGGGATGGTTGGTCTGTAGTTTAGTTGTAATTTTTTAAGACACTCACTCAAGAATATGGTTTTATTGATTTTGGAGAGAGAAGAAGGCGGGGAGTGAGAGGGGAAACATTGATGTCAGAGAGAAACTGAGTGGTGCTTCCCAAACACATCCCAACCTGGGTTCAAACCTGCAACCTAGGTATGTGCCCCGACTGGCAATAGGACCCACAACCGTTGGTGTATGGGATGATCTCCAACCAACTGAGCCACCTGGCCAGGGCAGTTTAGTTGTAATTTTGATGTGCTTGTGGGAGGATGTGAGTACTCCATTTACCTATTCTCCATCTTTACTAGAAGCCTGTGATAATCTACTTTAAAATTAATTTACATCTTTCATTCTCATGTTCCTTTTCATATAAAAGTAGGTTTTGTCTTTAAATTGTAGATTTTCACTATGAGATGTGAGATTGAACATCTTTAAAACAACAATTTTTAACACAAAAATAGGAAATATAGGGAAGACAGATACACAGAATGAAGGAGATAACTGAATTGTGATCTCACCAGTCTTTTTAGATGCGCATCTATGTATCTCACACCTATCTATGTTATGCATATATATATATATATATATATATATATATATATATATATACACACACACACACACTAGGGGCCTAGTGCACTTGCGGGGGGGAGGGGGTCCCTCAGCCTGGCCTGTGCCCTCTCACAGTCTGGGACCCCCTTGGGGGATGTCCACCTGCTGGCATGCCTGGCCAGCCTGGGTGAGGGGCTGATGGCTGTTTGCAGGCTGGCGAAGCCCCCCAATGGGAACCCTCACCCCATGTGGGTGTGGCCATCTTTGGTGAGGGGCTGAGGGCCATTTTCAGGCTGCCCACAGCCCCTTCAGGGTTCGGGTCCCTACTGGGGTGCCTGGCCAGCCTAGGTGAGGGGCTGAGGGCCATTTTCTGGCTGCCCACAGCTCCCATTGACCCAATGTCCCAGCGAGGCTGGCTGGAATCAGGTTTCTGGGTTTTATTTATCTTCTATAATTGAAACTTTGTTACCTTAAGCAGAGGCCTAGGCAGGCAACGAAGCCTCCTGTTTGCTTCAGCTCTGTGGCTTCTATAATTGAAACAGTGTTGCCTTGAGCAGAGGCCCAGCCGGCCTAGACAGGCAGTTGCAATAGAAGCCTCCTGTTTGCTCTAGCTCCATGGCTGCCGGCCTCCATCTTGGCTGGGTTAATTTGCATACAGACACTCTGATTGGCTGGGGTGTGGCTTAGGTGGTTAATTTGCATATTTCTCTTTTATTAGATATACTAGGGGCCTGGTGCACAAAAATTTGTGCACTCCGGGGGTGGGGGTCCCTCAGTCCGGCCTGTGCCCTCTTGCAGTCTGGGACACCTCGGGGGGGATGTCCACCTGCTGGCATGCCTTGCCAGCCTGGGTGAGGGGCTGAGAGCTATTTTCAGGCTGCCCACAGCCCCTTCAGGGTTCATGCACTGGGGGGTGAGGAGGCTGGTGAGTGCAGGCCTGGACGTTTCCCACCGGAGGGCCCACGATTGCACACACCTGGTGGGCCCCCACTGCTGAGGGGACACACCTGGCGCAGAATTGGGTGGCAAGCCAGGGGCGGACGCTGGTGCAGAATCCCTCGGTGGGGCCCTGCTGCTGAGCAAACACACCCGGAGTGGAGCTGGGCAGTGAACTGGCTTCGGATTCTCCGCACTGTGCAGCAGACGCTCCCGCACGCCCTGTGGAGGCCCCTGGGGGGCGGGTGAAGGTAGCGGACCCTGGACGGGTGTTCCGGGACACACCGCGGAGGCCCCCAGGGCAAAGCCAGGCAGTGGACCCAGGACAGGCGTTCCTGGATGTCCCGCAGAGGCCCCCGGGGGGCAAAGCCAGGCAGCAGACCCAAGATGGCTGCTCCTGCACACCCTGCAGAAGCCCGTGCTCCTGCATGCCCCGGGGAGGCCCCCAGGGGGTGGAGCCAGGCAGTGGACCCGGGACAGGCACTCCTGGATACTCCTCGGAGGCTCCCGGGGGCAGAGCTAGGCAGCAGACCCAGGACAGCTGCTCCTGGACATCCCGAGGAGGCCCCAGGCCAGACCCTCCCTCCCACTGAGCTGACACACCTGGCACAGCTATGCCGGCCGGCCGTGGAGGCTCCCAGTGCAA
>PVJC01011641.1:31168-41282 GCA_004026665.1 Murina feae
TGGGTTAATTTGCATACAGCTGCTCTGATTGGCTGGTGGGCGTGGCTGTGAGCAGAGGCTCAGCCAGCCTAGGCAGGCAGTTGCAACAGAAGCCTTTGGTTTGCTCTAGCTCCATGGCTGTTGGCCTCCATCTTGGCTGGGTTAATTTGCATACAGCCGCTCTGATTGGCTGGTGGTAACGGTCAATTTGCATGTTTCTTTTTTATTATATTAGATTTTATATATATGCTTATGTATATCTAATAAAATTAAGATCACATTCTTTTAACTTTTCAAAAATATATATATTTTTTTGATTTCAGAGAGGAAGGAAGAGGGAGAAAGAGGTAGAAATATCAATGATGAGAGAGAATAATGCATTGGTTGCCTCCTGCACACCCCATTCTGGGGATAGAACCGACAACCCAGGCATGTGCCCTGACCATGAATTGAACCATGACCTTTTGGTTCATAGGTGTATGCTCAACCACTGAGTCACACCTGCTGGGCTAGGATTGCATTCTTTAACTTACTTTGGATATATGTAATTTTGCAAACATTTGTCCATGTCATATATTCTTGTACAACACATTAAATTGCTGCATGTTATTCTATAATATGAGTACTTTTTAAAAACAAACCCATATTATTAAATGAAGTTTATGGTATAGGGGTTAGGTGTAAGGTTTGGATAAAGTCACTGAATTTGAAATGCAGCTCCACTACGAACTTGTTGTATGACCTTGGGAAGTTACTTATCTCTCTGAATTTCAGTGTCTTTATCTGTAAAATGAAATAATAGTGCTTAAGTCATAGAAATAGGTCAAAGAGTACACAGAACCCAAGGCTATTGACACAAATGGCTCCAAGAAAGGTGTATGACTGGCACTTCCCTGCAGGCTTACCAGCATGGCATTTTCCAGGCCCACAGTGCACAACCTCATTTGGTTTAGTTTCTTTAAACAAATCAAACTGCCTCCATTACTATACTTGGAAACATCGTTGTGTTTTAATTAAGAATATGGAGAATGTGCCTCAGCCAGTTGGCTCAGTTTGTTGGAGCACCATCCTACACACCAAAAAGGGTGCGGGTTCAACTCCTGGTTGAGGCACATGCCTGGGTTGTGGGATTGGTCCCCACCAGGGCATGTACAGGAGGCAGCCAGTTGGTGTTTCTCTCTCCTCTCTCCTCTTCTCTTCTCTTCTCTTCTCTTCTCTTCTCTTCTCTTCTCTTCTCTTCTCTTCTCTTCTCTTCTCTTCTCTTCTCTTCTCTTCTCTCCTCTTCTCTTCTCTTCTCTTCTCTTCTCTTCTCTTCTCTTCTCTTCTCTTCTCTTCTCTCCTCTCCTCTCCTCTCTCTCTCTCTCTCTCTCTCTCTCTCTCTCTCTCTCTCTCTCTCTCATCAATAAAAAGAAAACACATCCTAGGGTGAGGATTTAAAAAATGGAGAATGTGTTTTCATACTAAAAAGTGAAACAAAATCCCAATTTTTACAAATCCTATTTTTAAAATATTTATTCATTATAACTTTGAATGCTTACTGCTTAATTTTAGAAGATATTAGATTATACTTGGTGCCTCAGTGTCTTCTCTTGTAATATTCTAATATTCTGTAATGAACTGCTGTTCTGCAAATCTGACTATAACCTGAAAGGGAATAGGACTAACCCGTATAGAAATCAAATACTGGGTAAGCAAGGCCGTTCTGCAGGGCCTTTGTCTCTATCCTCCCAGGAGATGGAATGATTACACGTAAGGAGAAGCTGTGTCATAGGAGGGAAAACAACACCCATTGGAAGTCCAGTACAGGAGAGTTGGAAGGAAGCATGAGTCAGAAGAATTCAAGAGGTCTACTGCCTAAAAAGAGGCTCCAAGTAGATAAGCCTTTCACAAGAGAAATACGAAAGCTAAAATGACATTTACAGAATTAATTTCTGTTTAATTGCAGAATCTTTATATAAAACATCATTCTTGCCATGATAACAACCTAGTAACACCATGGAATAAAGGCAGACTTCATCAGTTAAATAGGGTCAAGAAAGAACTATTCCTAACCAACCTGAAATATTATCTCATTTTCCATGTTATAATTTCAACAGATAAACTCACACTCTTAGAGGAAGTCCAAACTGACATGAAGGCAAGACTATTTGATTCAGTCCATAAGCTCACCCTGAATTTTATCAAAGGAAACTCTAATTCATGTGTAACAGCCTCTCTCAATCTTTAATTAGCTTTTTGTTAAAATGAACTTTCCCTTTGTTTACTGGAGTGGGGGGAGGTGGCCTTTGAGGTTGACCAGCATCACCTCATCCCCCCTGCCAAGGACAAAGCAGGGACCTTGTCTCAGGATCAGGGGAAATAGTTAAGAAGGAGAGGAAAAGAAAATTGCTTTTCCAGCTTCTCTAACTTCCCATGCAGCCTACAGAGACAGGCAAGCATCCCTTGGGAGGAAATAACAAAAGTGCCAAACAGTAGATGGATGGATGCGAGCTGCATCCCTGCAGTGGACCGGGCTCCTGCCTGAGTAATGTCACACTCTCTTGTCCCTTGCTCATGTGGTTATCAGAAGGCCAAATGGACATTTATTACCAGTTGGCCCTGCCCTCCTTGGGACCTCTACCCTTGAAGCTCAGTTCCTTTTCCTGCCAGAAAGACCAGGGTCAGGGAAGGGGGTCTGGTGAAGCTGCAAGAGTTCAGTTGCCTTATTTCCTTCCACAGCACATGAGGTGGCCAGTTAGATCATAAGATGCATCTATGAGAGACAACTACTTGAGCAGGGTGTCAGGTAATAGGTGATAAACGAGCCCTTCTTAGAAAACCACTCACTACTATGTTATCTCTAAGGTACTTCCAGCTCAGCTAATAATAATTATTATTATTACTTAACACCCCCCCCATAAAATAAACATTCAAAGTTTCTGTGGCTACTTATCTTTTCATCGAGGGTAGGTTGGATTCCTACCACATTTGCCTTACTACACACACTGTTTTGCCAGACTTGATTGCTAAGATACTTCATAACTCACTGTTCACTGCCATTCCCTTTTCTCAGCTCTCAACAAGTATGGCACATATTAACCATATCTCCTATCTTCTCAGTAAGAATTAGGGTGTAAGTAGTTGAAAAGAATTTTTTAAAAGAGTATATCAGATTGATTGTCTGAAATTCTATACTAAGCTAATGTTTTTACATTTTGTGGCCATGCCTCAGAAATTATAACATAGACAAAAAGGGCATTTCCAAATGAAGACTGGAAAGGAAATTTAAGACTAACACAGTGTACCCTAGTAATAAAAAACTGCTGGGCCCTAGCTGGTTTGGCTCAGTGGATAGGGCGTCGGCCTGCAGACCAAAGGGTTCTGGGTTGGATTCTGACCGAGGGCTGTGCAGGAGGCAACCAATCGATGTGTTTTTCTCACATCGATGTTTCTCTTGTCTTTCCCGCTATCTTCCACTCTCCCTAAAAACCAATGGAAAAATATCCTTGAGTGAGGATTAACAAAAAACAACAACCATACCAAACTGCTGGAATTCCGATACCACAAATGGTCAGACCCTTTGTCCTGTCTTCTAATAATCTGACTTTATACCAATCTCATCCATCATTATAAAAGCATCCACCACACAAATATGATTAGACATTTCTCTCTCTTTTTTTAAATCCTCACCTGAGGATATTATTCCATTGGTTTTTAGAGAGAGTGGAAGGGAGAGAGAGAGAGACAGGGAGAGAAACATTGATGTGACACATCCATTGGTTGCCTTGGTCGCCTTTGCACACCCCCCATCCAGAGCTGGGGATCAAGCCTGCAACCTAGGTATGTGCCCTTAACTGCACTCGAACTGGGACCTTTCAGTTGATGATGTTGCCCCTGAGCCAAACCAGCTAGAGCGATTAGACATTTCTTTAATCTTTCTTCGATGAAGCAGCTTCATATGTTTAATCTCTGCAAAGATTTCCCTCACTTACTTCATATAACCCAGCTAGTCTCACACTTCCCATGGATCTGTCTCCACCACCTCACTGCTTGTACATAACTATTGAGGAATGCCGCATCACTGAAAGAGCATGGGACTTTGAGTGTGAAGAAGCATCTATTCAAGTCACTAGCTGAGAGGTGTGAGCAACTCAGTCACTCATGGATATCCTGAGGCTCGGTGCAGCTAATGTGTGCGGAAGTGCTTTGATGTATAAAGTGCCACATAAAGTAGTCGTTACGATATGTCTTTAACGTGTTCCCATTGTGACTACCTGCACACAAGATTTTGCATTGGACCCACTACCCCCTCTCAAAAGCATCATTGTCCCTTCTCTGAAGCATAGACCTTAGAAGCTTTTTTAAAAAAAATTTATTTTATTGTTTAAAGAATTACAAATAGTAGTACATATATCTCCTTTTTTTGCCCATCGACCTTCCCCCAGCCTCCCCTATCCCCTGGCACATGCCCTCATCCCCACCCTCCAGTGTCTTGTGTCCATTGGTTGTGCTTATATGCATGCATATAAGTCCTTCAGTTGATCTCTCCCCCTCTCCAACACTCCCGAGCCTTCCCGCTGTAGTTTGACAGTTTGTTTGATGCTTCAATGCCTCTGTATCTATCTTTTTTGTTGTTGTTCTTTTCTCTTTTATTTTATTTATTTTTTTAATTTTTAATTTTTATTGATTAAGTTATTATATATGTATCCTTATCCCCACATTAACCCCCATCCCCCCCACTCATGCCTTCACCCCTCTGTTGTCTGTGTCCATTGGTTAGGCCTATATGCTTGCATATAAATCCGTTGTTTGATTTCTCCCCCTTAGCCCCACCCTCCCCTACCTTCCCTCTGAGGTTTGACGGTCTGATCAATGCTTCTCTGTCTCTGGATCTGAATAATATGGGCTGTTTTAACAATGCTATTTTTGAGCCAGCAAATTATCATATATTATTAGTTAACAGTTTTGCTATAGGTTGAATCAGATAGACTTACATGGAAGTCTGCTGCCCCTTGAGCTCTGCATGGAACTCTCCCTGCCCCCTTCCCAGCCACAGTCTGGCTCCCCAGGCCTTCCTCTTAGCCACACAGATCTCTGGCACTAACATCAGCAGAGGAAGGAGTGGGGATGGAGGCAAGTAGATTAAAACAATGGGGAGGGGAAGAAGACAGAGAAGGCAGAGTACCTTGTGACCTTAAAATAATGAGCTGTGTTTTCCTGTGTGTCTGGTGAACTGTCTCCAAAGACAATTTCAAAAAAGAAGCTATGAAAATGTTTACAATAAAAGCAACATCCCTGGGCCATCAGCCTGCCCTACCAAGTTTGCTACTTTGAAGCTCCACACACATTTGAATGTGACGGAAAAGCAGATTTCATTGTATTTGAAAGGTAGGAATGGGGTAAGATGAGGATCAGTTTTACTACTTGAAAACATTGTTTATAACTCATTTTACAATATTTTGAAGTAATCAATAAAAGAGTAAGTAGTGTTCCTCCTGATCCCATTTATTACCATAATTAATCAGGACTTCTCAGTTGAGATAGAAATAAATTTCCAGTTTTGTTGATTCAGAGTGGAACTTTGCTGTGTAGCTCTAAATTTTTCTAAGTTTTACACCAAAGCCACAACATAGTGTATCATAAAGAGTGAAAACTTCAATGAAAGTAAGACTTTTAAATAGTCATAGTACACAGAGCGATACCTTCCCAAGAGTTCACACCTCAATCCCCAGAACATGTGAATGTTACCTCACAGGCAAAAGAGACATTGCAAATGTGTTAAGGACCTTGAGATGGGGAGATTATTCCAGATTATCTGAGTTGGCCCAATGTAATCACCAACATTCCTTTAAAAGGAAGGCAAGAAAGTCAAAAGTCAGATAAAATGTGCGAATTAGAAGCAAATGTTGGAATGATGCACATTGAAGATGGAGGAAGGGGCATGAGCCAAGAAATGCAGGTGGCCTCTGGACTCTGGGACAGGAAAGGAAACAGAATCTCCCCTAGAACCTGACCTCCAGAACTATAATACATTTGTGTTGCTCTAATCCACTAAATTTGTGGTTACTTATTACAGTAATGACATATGCAACATATGCCACAACCCTCTGCAATTACATTTTCACTAATTACAGTTACCTTCAGTTACTAATTACCTTCAGACTTATTTATCACTAGAGGCCTGATGCACAAAAATTTGGGCACTTGGGGGGGAGAAGGGGTCCCCCAGCCCAGCCTATACCCTCTTGCAATCTGGGACCCCCCGGGGGATGTCCACCTGCTGGCTTAGGTCCACTACCTGGGGGATCGGGCCTAAACTGGCAGTCAGACATCACTCTGGCAGCCCAGGAGTGCTCGGGGGATGTCCACTTGCCAGTGGGGAGCAGACCTAAACTGCAGTCAGACATCCTTAGCAATGCTGAGAAGGTGGCAAAGGCTCCCACCACCACCACCACCACCACTGTGCTGGCAGCCGTCAGCCCCTTCAGAGTAGAGGTCTATACTGGGGTCCTTGGCCAGAGTGGGTGAGGGTTTGAGGGCCATTATCAGGCTGGCCGCAGGCAAGAAGTAGGTATCTGGGATTTATTTAACTTCTATAATTAAAACATTTTTGCCTTGGTCCCACTCAAAGTGGCTGGCTGGAAGCAGGTATCTTGGGTTTATTTACCTTCTGTAATTGAAACTTTGTTGCCTTGAGCGGAGCTCAGGGCCCACAGAGCAGGTGGAAATCTTGGCTTCCTCCATCGCCGGGGCAACACAAGCCACTTGCCTCGCTACAGCTCCCTGACTGACTCCATCTTTATGACAGAGTGAGGATTAATTTGCATATTACTCTTTTGCCTGGGCAGGAGAACCCCAAGCCCCTCCAATCGCTGGCTTCACAGAGCCCAGGCCTCTGCGATCACTGGCTCTGATCCCGCCCCCTGCCATTGCCAGCTCTGCCCTTGCCCTACTGGCAGCCTCTGGCCAAGGCTACAGGCCTGGGCAGAGGACCCCCAGACCCTTGCTTTGCCGGCTCCACCGGTGCCCAGACCCCTGTGATTGCAGGCTCCGCCCCTGCCCCGCTGATTGCTGGCTGTGCAGAGCCCAGGCTCCTGTGATCTCTGGCCTTGCCCCTGTCCAGGCCTGAAACCTCTGACCCAGGCCTTATGCCTGGGTAGGGCACCCTCATACCCCTCTGATCACCAGCTCTACCCCTGCCCCCTCTGATCACTGCTCCATCCCTGTCCATGCCTGAAGCCTCTGGCTAAGGCCTCTGGCCTGGGCAAGGACTCCCAGCCCCCTCTGATCACCTGCTCCACCCCTTGAGCCCCCTGCCTCTCCTGCCACCTACCTGGCTAACAGGCCTGACCACTTCAGTGGCAGGGCTGAGCCAGACTGGATTCCGCCATCTTGTGGCCATTGGGGAGGCCATCTTTGTCACAGAGTGACACCTAATTTGCATGTTACTCTTTTATTAGATAGGATAATTTCATTACCAATAACAGGAACCACTAATGGTGTGAAGGCCATGATTACAGGAAAGCAAAATATATCTGTATATAAAAGCAACCATACCAGCAAGGAAGGCTGCCTGTTTGCACTTATCAAATGTATTCAACTAGTACTTACTGAATAAATAAGTGACCAAAATCAATACAATGCCTGCTCACATGGGACTTACATTCCAATGGAGAAGACAGGACAAACAAGCAGTACAAATTCATAGGATCATCCTGACTCTGAAAAATTAAACCAAGTGTCCCTTTGTAATCCCAACTGTCAAGTTCATGAACCCTTTGCTACTAGATATGTTTTTCCAGAGACATTCAAGTAAAACCTCCAGGGGTTCCTCAGGACCTGAAATCTCACCTATTTCATATCAACTTTCTCAAATTTTATTTCCAAAGAAGAAGGCAATGAATATTATAACCTCATTCCAATGATCTACCTCTAGCCTAATGCCATGTTCTGGCCTACATCCTGGAGTAACCTAAGACTGCTGAGTCTTACCTTGGCTTCAGCATCTTTCTATGAAAGAGTTTTAGGGAATGGTAATCTCACTGAAAATGTGGGTAGGAGACTTTATCTTAAAGCTCTATTTGAATAGCAAGCACACTGTTTGTTGGTGGAATAGTGATGTAGATTAGGTGGTGGAATTTGAAAGCTGCCTCAGAACCACTCTTTGGTACTACCACTTTAAGACAGGTAACTAGAGAGTTGAAGATCTAGTCACTGTCAGGGGAAGCTTGGGAGAAAGTCTAATCCAAATGAAGAGGAAGGTTGAACTCAAGTGAATCAAAAAGCATAGGTCACTAGAAATATGGCAGGTGCCAAGCAAGCCCTATTAGTGAGCCTTTGCATGACTTGGGAGGAGAGCACATCCCAACAAGATATGGAAGTATACTCTATATGCCTGAAATGATTAACCAGTAATTTTCCCAAGAGACATTTAATGGAACTGTACAGGAAGTTTCATACCGCCCATGATCTGGCTGAACAAAATCAAACACCAAGCAGGAAGTAAGCCTGCATGCAAAAAACAGATTTAAAATTAAGAAACATCCTTTATTCCTTCCTTTCCCTTAACCCTTATATTCAATTCAACAGCAACTTCTAAAACTTTACCTCCAAAATATCACCTGATTAGGCTTTTTTTTTTCTATTTCTATTATTATCCCAGTTCAAGCCACCATTGTATTTTGCTTGGACCTTAACCGATCTTTTGCCTCTCTATAATTCATTCCTTAATAGTTTTGATTTTATTGAGAAATATGAAAAGTTCAGTAAATTTAAAGAATTTTACAACACAAGTGTTCCATACTCATCACCTAGAATTAGCAAGTTATTAATGTTTTGTCATTATAAATATGAATGTCATTTCCTATGTGATATAAACAGATATTGCAAGTATGGTGATATTTTTGTTCTTTTCCTCATTCCTATAGCCCACACTTACACCTTAAATAGATGTTTATCCTTTCAGACTGTTTTTACACTTTTACTCTATACATGTATTTATAAACAACATATGGATTGTTTTGTGTCCCTTAAAATTTACATAAAAGGTGTCATTCTGCACCCTTTTTTTCTGAACATTACTTTGTTAAGTTATCCATGTTGATTCTTTTTTTTTTTAATTTAAGATAAAGTTTATTATTAGAAAGAAGCATAATACAATTGCTTGAAAGCCAACTCTTCCACACATGTCTATTCATCATGTGAACTAATAGACAGTCTGGACAATGGAAATAATACCACTATTTCACAGGTTGGTATGAAAATTAAATGAGATGATGCATGTAAAGCACGTGGCAGAATCCCCAAGTTTTCTGGTAATGCTATGAAGGGGCGGGAAAGGTATTTTTATGCACTGTACAGAAGTGTAAATTATATAACCTATCAAAATTATATATGTATATGGTATCTACTGCAGCACTGTTTGTGATAGCAATATTGGAAACAATATAAATACCCTTCCACAGATGATGGTTAAATAAATGTTACTCCCCTACAAGAGAATTCTACATAGTTGATTTAAAAATGCACACACCAAAAAACCCTATGAATAGGGAAAAATCCTATGTTAATGGAGAAAGTTCTCCAAGGTAAACTGTTTAGAAAAAAGCAAAGTATGGAACAGTGTGTACAATATGCTACCATATAAGTAAAAGGGGAGTAGATGTTCACATTTACTTGAATACTAGAGGCCTAGTGCATGAAAATTCATGCACTCAGGGAGGTGGGTCCCTCAGCCCAGCCTGAGCCCTTTCAAAGTCTGGGACCCCTTGGGGGGATGTCCTACTGATGGTTTAGGCCCACTCCCCAGGAGATCTGGCCTAAGCTGGCAGTCAGACATCCTTCTGGCAGTCCAGGAGCCCTCAGGGGATGTCTGAGTAATGGCTTAGGTGTAAGCCATTAGTTGGACATCCTTAGCACTGCCACTGAAGCAGGAGAGGCTCCCGCCACCACTGCTGCACTGGCCAGCCATGAGATGGCTTCTGGCTGAATGGCACTCCCCCTGTGGAAGTACACTGACCACCAAGGGGCAGTGCCTGCATTGAGCATCTGCCCCCTTGTGGTCAGTGCACATCACTGTGACTGTTCATTCCCAGTCATTCTGCTATTAGGGTCAATTTGCATATTATCCTTTTATTATATAGGATACAAAAAAAAA
>PVJC01011642.1:0-41139 GCA_004026665.1 Murina feae
AAACAACAAAAGGCAATTCACATCTAAAATGTTTACTAAAAACTTATTTCAACGTTCAATATTTATATTTTTTCTTGATAATCAGCTGTCTGAAACCCACCTGACCTTTATTTTTAATTTATTTTTTAATGTTTGTATTGGTTTTAGGAAGACGAAGGTAGAGGAAGAGAGAGATAGAAACATTAATGGTGAGAGAGAATTACTGATCGATTGCTTCTTGAATGCCCCCTACTAGGAATTGAGCCCAAACCCAGGCATCTGCTCTGACCAGGAATAGAACTGTGACCTCCTGATTCATGGATGACACTCAACCACTGACCAGCACTGGTCAGGCCCACCTGACCCTTTTAAAAATAGAAATCAACACTCTCACACTGTAAGACACAGTACACAGTAAGCTCTAAACCATTTAGTTCACATTATCAAATTGAGGTCCTACTGTTGATTTAATAAAAAATAAGTTCACTTAAAGAGTGTGCATCCTGAAAGAAATATGGGCTATTCTCCAAAGGTTTTATTTGTAGATACCTACCACTGTACCACAAAAAATATCCTGAAAATGCAAAGGACACATAGTAAACCTGTGACTTCTCTCTCTATATTCAACATTTTTGCCTCTTTTTAGTGTTAGGGTGAAAAACACATGATGATTTTATAGAAAGCTATTTATTCAGTATGCTAAGAACTAAACTGCTCCAGAAAGTACAAATTTATATGAAATTCCATAGAGAAATTATAAATTATACCTAAAAACTTTGTCCAGTCATCCACCTGTCTTCCCCCAAGATTCTCTTTCCAAGCTTTTTTTTTTTTTTTTTTGGAGGATAAACAACATGGGTTAAAACTATATTAGATATAAGTGAAATTAAGCTATGACTCAAAAGCTTGGGAAAATCTATTCCAAAGATTAAAAATATATAAGAAGGAAATATCCTTGCTAACAGCTAAGTGATAAATCTCAGAAAGCTCATACCTATTTGCTCTCTTCCATTAGGTTGTCTACCAGGATTTGGGTTTAGAGGCTGAAGTGAAGGTCCTTTCAGAAATGTATGTTGGATGCCATCCTTAGTTCCATGCAAGAAGTGAGCTAAAATGCCATATAAAAGAGGTCTATAGCAGGAAGAAAACCAAAATCAATTAAATTTGCATGAATAGGAAAAACTTAAAACATCTATGCTTTAAAAGGTAGCCTCTGACACTAAAACAGCCAAGTAATTCACTAGACTTATAAAATAAGGTTGCATGGTTATTATACAAATTGTAAATGGTTCATGCTTTTTTAAATTTAAAAGTGCTATTTTACTCTATAACGATGATTTTAAAACACAGGGAAAAAATGTTAACACCTTAAATCGCATCTAAACTGAAATGCAATTTCAATCAATACACAGGAGGAATTTGGCTTTTAAACTCCAAAATCCAGTATAAAATTTTTCATTACCTAATACTGACCAATACACAATAGGTATTCAATAAACACTTATTGCGTTAATAATCCCTGCTGAAAGAAGGTCTTACGTCCCAATAGACACACTGCCTGGTTTTAAAAACTGCCTTTGCCATTTGATCTCAGCAAGATTTTTTATAAAATTGATTTCAGAGAAGGAAGAGGGAGAAAGAGATAGAAATATCAGTTATGAGAGAGAATCATCAATTGGCTGCCTCCTGCACAACCCCTACTGGGGATTGAGCCTGCAACCCAGGCATGTGCCCTGACTGGGAATCGAACTGTGAACTCCTGGTTCATAGGCTGACGCTCAACCACTAAGCCACACCAGTCAGGCAGCAAGATTCTTAATGACCCAGCCCCATGATGAATGTTTCCTTCTCTGTAAGTTAGGGTAAGTGTAAACCCTACCTCATAGGGTTATTATGGACCGAAGCAGTCAATAAACGTCAAGTGTTTAGAACCGTGCCTAGCACATATTAAATGATATGTCAATGTCAGCTATGTGGGAATTGGGTAAGAACTAATATTTAAAAAACTTTTTGAGTTTACAAAACATTTCTGCCTCTTTTCAGTTTACACTCCCCTTGTGATGTCATAATCATCATCCCCAACTATGAGAAAACCACAGCTCAAAATGAATTTGCTAGATCCCTCAGCTAATAAATAAAATTTACACCTGAACCACAAGTCCCATACTCTTCAATATGCTGCCTGGGATTTATGTTTGTGCTCTTGCACAAACAGAAGCTGCCCTGCTGACAATAGAGGTACAACAAATGTTTTCCTCCATTTCCAATCTCATAATTGAAAACAAAAATTTATGGATTGTGTTTTTTTAGATGTCTATGTACTTATTAGTAGGTGTGATGATTTAAATTATGACATTCCTTTCCCTTCAAAAGGTGGTGCCTAACTGCCCTCCCCTTGAGTGTGAGCTAAACTCATTGTAATGAATGAGTCAAGTTCGTTTAAGTAACAGCACTCTGCATCTTTAGAGACTAGGTTATTACAGCACTGTGGCTTCATTGTGTGAGTCATCAGTCCTCATTGTGTGAGATATCATTAAAGATTCAACAATACTTAGAAAAGTGGGCAGGGGGACAAGAAGGACAAAAGTTGGGGAGTGCCCACGATCTAAAGGAACCCCAAAGGAACCAATAAAGGCACTGAGAACACCCATTAGGGAGGCAGGGAAATCAAGACAGTAACGGATCACAAAAGACAAAACATTTTTTATGACAAAAAATGTTTTAAGGAACAGTGAAATCAATATTACAAAATGCTGCAGAAACTCAAGGAGACTTGGTACAAACTACAGAATAAAAGTGGCATATGATCCTGGAACCACTTCATACAAAGATTTGTGGGAAAGTTCATTTTAATTGCTATGTCATTTAAAATATTTTTATGGTAAAACAATTACACCATGAAGTGGGATGAAAAAAATCAACAAATTTTTGGGAAGAGAAAACGTAAGACTTCAGAGCAATTCCTTGCTGGGAAAAGATTGCTTTGAGCTATGTTCCAGGTGCCTATATGAATTTCTTTTTTTTTTTTTTCCCATTCAGGGATCCTCTAGAAAATGTTTAATTAACACTGAAGTAGGAAAATAACTAAGAAACTACTAGAAAGTGGTTGGTCTTCTTTTTAAGAGCATAGTTGTTTTGTAAATGGTGTGGGGGAGAATTTAAGATGCAGGGAAGACCACAGAGTGGATAATAAAAGCAGAGGGTTGATTTTTACTAAGTTAAGTGGTAAAACAGAGATTGAACAGTAGTTTGGGGTTGGAAATTGACAGGTTTTTTTTGGAGAGGGAAAATCTGAGTACATTACTAAACTGAAATGAAGGAAGCTATGGGGAGGATGAGTTATATCTGAGGAAGAAAATGATAGATAGAGCAAAAGCATCAGAAGAAAAAAAGGATGAATCAAGAAGCCAAGAGGAGTGCCCTTAGAAAAGGGTAGGGCTATTCAGTCCTCTGAAACCAGGGGAATTTTAGCTCCAGAGAGCAGAGATCTCATTTGACCCATTTACTGCTGCATACTTTGGATTTGGGCAACGCTAGACAAACACTAGACCCAAATAAATACCTGCTGGAATAAAATGAAATAAAACCTCCCTTTGAGATTGTGACTCCAATACAACAACATATGAAAGTTTATTTTAAAAACAAGTTCTTACATTGTATTATCCTTTGATTCTTCAAATGCATTTAATTCTCGGATGAGAAATTGCCGGTCCAGTGGAACTACAGGTTGACCAGATTCTAGGGGGGAAAAAACCATAAAAACACTGAGTATCAATCTAAAAAGCAAACATAATTTTGATAAGAAACATACTCCCCAGGTATCCATGTTTTTCAGATTTTGGAAAATAATGATGGCAGATCCAACTTATGCTTTTATGACTTTCAAAATATTGTTAAATATATAGCTTAATATGGGTGATTTCATCTAAACTCATTTTAAATCTAATTTTTGGTTAGGGAAATACTGTTTCTGCAATACTAGGCTTCAGCAGTCTTTTTTTTTGTGTGTGTGTGTGAATTCCACACACAATAGTACCAATATCGATTTGGTGGCAATAACTCTAAAATAAAATTAACCTGAATATTGAATGCTGGCAAGGATATAGGGCAACTGGAAACCTCATACTTTGTTGGTGGGAGAGCAAAAATGGTACAGGCACTAGCAAAATAGCTGAACAGTTTCTTATCCAGGTAAACATATGCTTACAACACAACCCAGAAATCCCACTCTTAACTCTTTACCCAACAGAAAGTAAAACATATGTTCATAGAAAAAGCTTTTGTGAATGTTTATGACAGCTAGATTCACAATTGCCAAATGTCCATCAGCTGACACAATGGAATGCTACTCAGGGAAATAAAAAAGTCAACATAGCTGAATCTCAAAAGTATTATGCTGTGAAAGAAGCCAACTCTAAAGTCTACTTTCGATATGGTTCTATTTATAGGACATTCTGGAAAAGGCAAATGATAGGTAGAGATAACAGCAGGTCAGTAGTTGCTAGGGGTAAGGAATAGGTAAAGAAGTTGACTACAAAGGGCACAGAAAATTTTTGGGGTGATGGCAACGTTCTATATTGTGACTGTGGTGGTAGTTACACAACTGTATGCACTTGCAAAATCCACAGAACTTTATACTTAAAAAAGTAAAGTATATTGTATGTTGCATTTATCTCATTTTTTTTTTAAAAAAAAGCCAAGGCATTTAATATGAAATTTGACTATTGTCACTATATTTCACTCTAGGGAAGCTCAAGTCCAAGACATGTAATTAATGGTATTGTCATAATGTTCTTCTTTTCTGAGTATTAATGGTATTATCCAAATATCTATAATTAAGGGAGGAAAGTGGAGACACTGATATTAAAGTTCCTTAAACCAATAAAAATAATCAGTTTTTATTCAGTTAAAATGTGTTTAGTATTAAATAAAAGATCTGTCATGGAAAGTTCTGGCATCATAAAGAATTCATTCTCTCTTCCAAAAATCTACTTTATGAGTTCTTTTCTTTGATGAGGACATCTTTAAGTCATGAAATAGTTTTAAAGCATAGATTAAATCTAAAGGGAATTAGCCCTGGAAATGTGGGTCAGCTGGTTGGAGCATCGTCTTGTACACCAAAAGGTTGTGGGTTTGATTCCCAGTCAGGTCACATACCCAGGTTTTGGGTCTGATCCCCGATTGGGGCATATTTGGGAGGCAATTAATCAATGTCCCTTCCTTCCTCTCTAAAAAAGGCAAACAAAAACACACAAAAAACCTTAAAGGAATTAAAGTATGTACAGGGTGGGGCAAAAGTCGGTTTATATGTCCTAATCACTCCAATGATTTTATGTCCTAGTCACTCAGATGATGCTGTTTTGTAATGGCATTAGATTTCCAGGCTAAATACTTAGAATTGGTGGAAGGGCAGAAGCAAATTTTGCCTCACATGACTAATGATATCTCTTACCTGCTATGAGAACAGACGACGTATACTTATATTTGTTGAATTCCAAATACTCCCGGATTAATTCATTAATAAGAAGGTTTTCATGAGACAATGTTGGTCGGGGTTCACTTTCATCATCTAGGGCTTTGAACACTTCGGCTCGAATTCTCGCTTTTAAATGCCCTAAGACTCCTCTTTTTTCCAGGGTGTCCTTTAAAACTGTTAAATATAAAACATTAATGCTTCAATTACAGAATAAACTTGGTCATTCTTAGGTTTACTTTAAAGAAAATGGTTTCAAAGGTAAATGGCCTAACAACAGCTTTCAATCTAAACACTGTGATGAACTGAACAATGATCACATTAGCTATCACAAGCCATGTTTGTAATCTTCTATATAATAAAAGCCTAAGTAACTGTTAAGGCGAAACGACTGGTCACTATGATGTGCACTGACCACCAGTGGCAGATGCTCAATGCAAGAGCTGCCCCCTGGTCGTCAGTGCACTCTCACAGTGGGAGCGACTGCTCAGCCGGAAGCTGGGCTCACAGCTGGTGAGTGCAGCAGGGCTAAGGAGCAGTGAGCTGAGCAGTAAGGAACCTGCTGCTAATGAGCAGCAAGCAGAGTATATGGAGCAAGCGATCCTGGATTGTGAAAGGGATGTCTGCCTGCCAGCTTAGGCCAGATCCCTCCAGCAGGCAGACATCCTCCCGGAGGGGTCCAGGACTGCGAGAAGGTACAGGCCAGGCTGTAGGACCACACCCCCACCACCAAGTGCGTGAATTTCATGCATTAGGCCTCTAGTAAAAAATAAAGTCCCCAAGTTGCAATGATGTATATTTTAATGTATTTAAACATATTCAAGTTTATTCTTCTAACACTGTCATATTCCTGGTTGAGGAAAAAAGGGGGAATAGAACTATAGTCAGCACACTGGGACCTGAACTTAACCTCCAGTGTCTCATATATTTTCTAGAGTATTTATCACTGCAGACAGGTTCTGTGTGTCCTTAAAAACCTCTGTCCAAAAAAAAAAAAGATGATTAAAGATTATAAGTACACTCCATAAAAGGAAGGAATGTGCCCTGTCTCATGTATAAAAACCTTTAATATTCAGAACTCTTGGGGAATGGCTCATTCTAAATGAAAAGGTGGGTTTTATGTTTGGGCTTTTTTGTTTGTTTTTTAAAGACAATTGTGCATTAATTCCTTAAAACAAAAGGATTTTGAAATTTTAAGCCTAGATAGAAATCTAAGACAGAGTTTATCGCTGCCATCTTGAGAAATCAAGGATATATATGCTCAATATAACCTAACTTCGTGATGAACAAGGATCATTATAACAAATATCAGTAGTTGTGATAATGAAATTTAGCAATAAACATTAGTATGGATAGTAAAGGCATAGGGCTGAATTGGCACCATCACTTGCAGGGGTCTACAACCTTCTTCTTCTTTTCTTTTTTTTCAAATTATCCCTCATGACTGACTAAGAACTCCAGAGCACCAACACATCTCACCCACAGTGCCTAGACCAAAGTAAGAGCTCAATAAACGTTACCTAGGAGCATTATAATACAGTGCTGTATACTACTGGGTGTAATAAATATAGTTGGATACTGTACTGTGCCCTGTCAAAGGTACCAAGTAAGGAAACAATAATGAAAATTCATAAAGAGAGCCCAGGAGCACAAGTATGTTTTAAGCTTTGATAAATAACAATAAAAACCTTGCCTGGCCCTCGCCGGTTTGGCTCAGTGGATAGAGCATTGGCCTTTGGACTGAAGGGTCCCAGGTTAATTCTGACCAAGGGCGCATGCCCAGGTTGCGGGTTCTATCACCGTAGGGAGCATGCAAGAGGCAGCCGATCTATGATTCTCTCATTGATGTTTCTATCTCTCTCTCCCTCTTCCTTCCTCTCTGAAATAAATATATATATATATATTTTTTTTTAACCTGGTCAGATGATTAAAGAGGTACAATCTAGATTAGACTTTAATCTTTCTTCCCCTTATTTTAAAATCATCCTCTCAAACTTTTGTGCAGGCACATTAAGTACATACAGTTATCACCAAATCAGACTTTGTAATAGGCCCATAAAAGGAACATACAAACTTATCGTATTCTTGGGATCGTAACCTAACCCCTGTTCTCTAATTCCATCTTTGGAAGTTTCATAGAGATATTTTTTCCACTGCCAAGGAGGATCTTGTCCCAATGACTCTGTAAGCACACAGCACAGCCTCAAACCCAGTGCAGAAATGAATGAAGCTGGAGTTAAGAAACCTAGCCTATCTCACCACCACCTCCGGGGCCGATCACCTCCTTGGGCCTCAGTTGCCTCTCCAACAAGATTCTGCCTCTCAGAGACAGAACCAAGTGAGGTGGGAAAATGTGAAAATGCTTTAAAAAAAAAGAAAGAAAAGGTAACAGCTCATAAAACATACGTGATTGGCAAACACATTTTCACTGAGTTTCTCTCCGAGGCAAAGCATATTCAGAACTGGGGCATGCAGAAAAAGAACCATAAAGCGCTCCCCACCTCTGTGCGGGGCGCCCCCAATTCCCGAGTTCTTGAAGGGTCTCGTGTCATTCTGCCCTTCCCTCTGCCATCGTGCTTAAAACAGGGTGCCCTAACCACCTCTCCAGACAGGGGCTCACAACCTGGTGTGCATCCCCTAAGCATCCAAGCAGCGGTTCTCAACCTGTGGGTCGCGACCCCTTTGGGGATCAAACGGACAGGGTCGCCTAAGGCCATCCTGCATATCAGATATTTACATTACGATTCGTAACAGTAGCAACATTACAGTTATGAAGTAGCAAAGAAAATAATTTTATGGTTGGGTCACAATATGGGGAAGAACTACATGTATTTCAAAGGCCAGAAGGTTGCGAACCACCTCTTCTTAGACTCGAAGCCTCGGAAGGCGTGTGCAATTCTGCGCGTGGCCCGCCTCCTAGGGAAGGGGCGCACCGACTTCCGGGGCGGCTGTTCCTGCGGAAGTGCCCAAGGCCACACACACGTCCACACCAACCGCGACCGGCTCATCGCCTAGAGATGCGACCCCTCCCGCCAAAGCTGCAAGGCAGGCAGGGCCCCCTGAAACCTGGAACTGGTCCCGCGAGTGGGGCAGGGCCCCGCCGCGACCCCGACCTGAGCTCCGGCGCAGCGTTATCCATTCTCACACCCGCCTCCTCCCGGCACCTCGCTGCACCCCGACTTCCTCACCTCTGCGGCGGGCATGGGGCTGTCAGGGGGACCGAGCACGTAACACAGGGCTGGGCCGCGCCCGGGGCGCCTGAGGCTCAAGCTCCGGCAATGACAATGATGACCACCTCCCGTCTGGGCACCTGCGTCAGAACTAACGGCGGACAAGTGTTATCGGCTTAAGGGCTCTCGCCTTCGTGGACCTTTTCCGGCGAAGACAGGCCACTTCCTACCCTCCGTGTTTCCCGATGGGAAATCGGGCCCCATCTCCCAGGCTGTAAGGATGCAGACAGGGCTTAGGGTCGTGCCTTCCACCTAGGATGGTTGTGGAGACGGTAAACAATATCCTCGCCAAGGCGGGTTCAGGAAAAGGCGCCAGAGGCCCAAGGTACCTTCAGATTCTGCGACTCTTGTTCCAGCTCGAAGCCGGTTGAAAAACGGCCCCTGCAACCCGTTCCCTCCAGGGTCCTAGCACAGCGGCCATCACAGCCGGCTGCACGGGCCCTGGCGCCGCAGAGAGACCGCCCGCAAAGACGGACTCCTCTCCGCGCGCCCTCCTTTCGACCCATCCTTTTCACGGGCTGCGGACCCGCTGCATTCCACCTGGCAAGACCCCACTCGCACTCACCAGCCTTCAGCTCGGTGACAGTCGCCATTTTTAACGGCCGCCAGGGGCGCGTCCCGGCGCTGCGCACGCGCGGCTCCGCCCCGCCCCGCCCCGCCGGTCTGTAGCCAATAAACGCGCCGCTCTCACCGCGCCAGTCCCGCCCCTCTCAGTTGACGGGATTGGGTGGGCGGTGACTGTCCAGAGACCCCAACAATTAGCCCGCGCTCTAGGCAGAAGGAGAAGGGAGGGGGGAGGGGGGAAGGGGGAATGGGAGTGGGGAGGAGGGAGGCTGTGGCAGGTCTGAGGCCTTAACCTGTGGGTGTTGCTGGTACCTTAGTGCCTAACTTTAGCCCAGTCAAGCCCTTCCTGCTCTGCCCATTGCCCATCTCTGCAGCCTCAAGTACTAATTGTTAATAGTTACCATGTATTAAGCCTGAGCTTTTAAAGCTTGAGCATGCATCACAAGCATCTGGAAGACCTGTTATAAAACAGGTTACCCTGGAGTAAATTCTGATTCGGTAAATCTGGGGTGGGGTCCATGAATTGCACTTCTAACAAATTCCAGGTGACGCACGGATGGGGATCACACCTTGAGAACCACGGCATTAAGTGCTTACTATGAGCCTGACAGTGTGCTAAATGCTTTACACGTCGATTCGTTGTTGTTTTTTTTCTTTTTTCTCTACTAGAGGCCCAGTGCACAAAATTTGTGCACTCGTGGGAAGGGAGGGGGGATCCCTCAGCCCGGCCTGCGCCCTCTCGCAGTCTGGGACCCCTGAGGGGATGTCCACCTGCTGGCTTAGGCCCACTCCCCGGGCGATCAGGCCTAAGCTGGCAGTCAGACATCCCTCTGGCAGCCTGGGAGTCCTTGGGGATGTCCACTTGTCAGCAGGGAGCAGGCCTAGTGCTACTGAGGAGACTTTCATGCCACCACCGCTGTGCTAGCAGCAGTCAGCCTGGCTTGTGGCTGAGTAGAGCTCCCCCTGTGGGAGGGCACTGACCACCAGAGGGCAGCTCCTGCATTGAGTGTCTGCTCCCTGGTGGTCAGTGTGTGTCACAGTGACCAGTCATTCCCAGTCGTTCTGCTGTTAGGGTCCATTTGCATATTACCCTCTTATTATTATTCCTCCCAATTTGCAGAGGAGAAAACTTGAGCATCTGATAACTGAAGAGACTTCACCAAAATCACCAACAAATGGTGGAGGTGAGGTTCTTCAAAGCTTATTCCCTGCCACTGATACGTACTACTATTAGGCAAATGCATAAGAAGCCCAAGAGCTATTTGTAAAAATAATTGATGAATGAATAAGTACTAGCATCCCAAGGAAATGAAGGAAAAGAAATGGTAATGATGTACCCAACACTGAGTGTGAAGTCCTGTGAGTCCAGTTGTATTGCCAAGAAGGCCAATATTATCTATGACTTCGATCCTAGAACAGTGCTCTTTAGACTGCTGGTCTTAACCCAATAGTGCCTTTTTGAAATCTATTTATTGTGGATCCCAAAGAGCGTATTTTCAATGAAATGGAATAAATAGGAAACAAGTGTTGTTTTTGAAACTTGTGTTTGGGATATACTAGTTTATGTGTATTCTGGTTCCTGGTGGACTTCCTAAAGTGGGTAGCAGTCAAAAAGTTTGAAATCCATTGTAACCTAGAGGAATTCATTTCTGTTCCAAACTAATTTTGACCTGGGACACAGATCCATCCTGTTACCTTAGAAAAGTCCTGTCACACTTCCCTATTCTGCAAAACCCACAGGGCCTGAATTCCTGGCCAGCATCTGATGAGATGGGAAAGGTCTATAGGTAGAATGTCTGAGCTCTTCAGAGAAAAGCACTTCTGAATATACTGATGATGAACGAGAGAGAGAGAGAGAGAGAGAGAGAGAGAGAGAGAGAGAGAGAGAGAGAGAGAGAGACAAAAATGCAATGGATGCATTAGTAGTAGTCACACAATAACAGCCATTGCCACTCTGTGTGGCAGGCACTGCTCTAAGCTGTACTTTAAGTTCTCAACAACAACGCTATGAGGCAGACACACAACAATCATGGAAAGTACAATTTCATTTAAGAAACATACTGAAATTGAGTAATACACCACATTGGTGAGGTGGGGAAACGTGCATTACATACATAGCTGGTAGGCGGGTAAATTGGCTCCACCTTCTCAGAAGGCTGTTTGGCCATACTTAATCAACCTTTCACACCCTTTGACCCACCAATTCTAGTTTTAAGAATGTACCTTACAGCCCTAACCGGTTTGGCTCAGTGGCTAGAGCGTCGGCCTGCGGACTGAAAGGTCCCAGGTTCGATTCCGGTCAAGGGCACCTCCCTTGGTTGTGGGCATATCCCCAGTAGGGGGTGTGCAGCTGATGGATGTTTCTCTCTCATTGATGTTTCTAGCTCTCTATCCCTCTCCCTTCCTCTCTGTAAAAAGTCAATAAAATATATATTTTTTAAAAAGAATGTATCTTACAGCCCTAGCTAGTTTGGCTCAGTGGGTAGAGCATTGGCCCAGAGATCCTTCAATTCCATCAAGTGCACATACCTCAGTTGCGGACACAATCCTAGTCCCAGAGGCAACCCAATCAATGTCTCTCTCTAGTGGATGTTTCTCTCTCTGTCTCTCCCCCTTTCTTCCACATTTTCTAAAAATCAACAGAGGAAATATCCTCGGGTGAGAATTAACAACAAAAGAATGTACCTTAAGGAAACAGTCCCACCTAATTATGAAGGATGTGTGTACAGTATAAGAATATTCATGAGTATTCATTGCAGTGCTATTTATAGTAGAAAAGTCTATCAGAATGGCTGAAAGAAAAACAAATGTCAATAAAAAGACTGAATACTGGGGAATATGCATATCTTGCTGGTGGTATAGAAATCAGTTTGGCAACTGCTTATTAAGTCAATGCTTTTACACTACAAGAGTTGAATACTTAAGACTCTGGTCAGATAGCTCAGTTGGTTAGAGCATTGTCCTGATAAACCAAGGTTGTGGGCTCAATCCCTGGTTAGGGCACAAACAACCAATGAATGCATACTAGCATTTAAGTAGAACAATAAATCTCTCTCTCTCTCTCTCTCTCTCTCTCTCTCTCTCTCTCCTTCCTCTCTAAAATCAACAAATAAAATTCAAAAATGAAGAGTTGAGTAATTAAAATAGAGAGCATATGGTCCACAAACTTAGTTTATTTAAACTAAGGAAAAGTTTGCTGATTCCCTAATTATTATTCTATAATTTTTCTAGGCAAGGGGTGTATTTTTAACACATCAACATTGTTATATTCTGAGCAATAAACAGAGCAACTAACATTTGTGAAGCATGTGTTATTTGACCTCATCCTGGAAACAACTGGGAGTCAGGTATTATTATCCCCATCTAATCTAAAAAAAGAGTGATATGCAAATTAACCATCACTCTGAGGCACCTAAGCCACGCCCACCAGCCGAGCCATGCACACCAGCCAATCAGAGCGACTGTATGCAAATTAACCCAGCCAAGATGGCGGCCGGCAGCCATAGAGCTAGAGCAAACAGGAAGCTTCACAACAACGATGGAGGAAACTGCCTGCCTTGGCTGGCTGTGGCCTCTGCTCAAGGCAACAAAGTTTCAATTATAGAAGCCACAGAGCTACAGCAAACAGGAGGTTTTGTTGCCTGCCTAGGCAGGCTGTGGCCTCTGCTCAAGGCAACAAAGTTTCAATTATAAAAGATAAATAAACCTCAGAAACCTCCTTCCAGCCAGCCTTGCTGGGACATTGGGTCAATGGGAGCTGTGGGCAGCCTGAAAATGGCCCTTAGCCCCTCACCCAGGCTTGCCAGGTACCCCAGTAGGGACCCAAACCCTGAAGGGACTGTGGGCAGGCTGAAAACAGCCCTCGGCCACTCATCCAGGCTGGCCAGGCATGCCAGCAGGTGGACATCCCCTGAGGGGTCCCAGACTGCAAGAGGGCACAGGCCGGGCTGAGGGACACTCCCCCCCCCCCCCACAGTGCACAAATTTTTGTGCACTGGGCCCTAGTTTACAGAGAAACTGAGATGTGGAGGGTTTAAGTAACTCTGAGTAAATGGCAGAGTTAGGACTGGACTCCCAAGTTCACTGGCCACATTCAGCTATTTCATCCTGAAATAAGAAGCACTTTCTCCCTTTCCCTTCCCTCCACTGCTGGGCTTTTCTGCATATGCCCTTCCTTCAGCCTAGAAACTTGTTTATGTTCTCTCCTCTCACTTCCTAGTTAATTTCTACTCCTTCAGGTCTGAGTTTATACCTCACTTCTTCCTAAACCTTTCCTGACTCTATTGGGTTCCTCTCCTTAGATCTATTTTTCGGAGATGGGGGGCTGAGAAAACGAAGAGGTATAGATATAGGAGAGATGTACCACTCTTATCCTCTCCACACCCACACAGGCCCAAGGCCTTCTTCTTGGGGGCAGACCATTTCAATACCTGGTCCATGTTGGGGTATAAAGGTCCAGCCTTCATACCTCAATTTAGGACAATTCTTTGGGATCCCTGGAACTTCAGAACTTCCTGAGGGGGTAGGTTGAGGCATTTGTTGAAGTTGGGTAGACACCCAGGTTCCTCATCCCCTCTCCCAAATTCCCCTCCCTAGGTGTGTATTCCAAGAGCCCTCCCTAATTCACTTGCTGTGCCTTGATCTTGACCAGTTGGTCCCCTAACTGTTTTTACTTACCCAGGTTCTGGAGGGTGACTCATCAGTCAGCAATTTGGAGCAAAGAGTGTTCCCTGCATTGCACCTGGAGGGCAGCAGGCAGGTTAAGGATACAATGCTCCTCAGAACTCCACAGAGTTGCCGCACCCTCCACCATCGCTATGGCAGCTGCCTATGTACACTGGACTGTGACTCGTCGGTTCATGTCTGGTGCCCACGCCGGACTGTTTTGCAGGACAGAATCCTTGCTTACCTTGCTCATCTCTGTTATGACAAATATTTCCTGGATGACAGAATGAAACAAGTCCTGAAAGGTAGCTCAATTCACAGTTGAAACTGACATCCAAAGAACTAACTGGCCCAAAGCAATTAGACTAGGAGGGGTGGAGCTGGCCCTTCTCCTCTGGTGTAGTGATGAGAAGTGGAACCCGTGGAGATTCGAGGTCCCAACTTCTGCACTGAGGGCTAGTCCACAAACACAGAATAAAACACAAACTAGTCCCAAGGGAAACGAGAGTGTACAGGGAAGGGCTGCTAACCAGGACAGCAGGTTGACATCACCTAATGGCCGCCAGCAGAGGGAAGACAGAGGGCTCTCTGAAGGCAAGGCTGCCCCATAAAGCATGCCACCCTGCCCTGCATATTCCAAAACCAGGGCTCCTGGGGTGCGCGTTCACAGCCTTGAGCACTAGTGCAGACATGGCTGTTGGAACTCCAGAGGCAGAAAAGTGGTCCTTCTCCTGGGGCCACCCCTTCCCTGAGACCCAGCTTCCTCTGTGAGACAGTGGCACCCAATAACCCTCTGTGCTTATTGGTTACTGGACTGTGGGCCTTGCAAGTTCTGATGCCCAGATAGCATGTGACCTGGGATTTGGAGGCCCTGCATTTCAATCCCATCTCTGTCTGTGTGATTCATGGCTGCCTGGACCTCAGGCTCCCAATGGTTCAAAGCAGAGGTGGAAACAGGTAATCTGTCCACCGCTTCCTGCTAGGATTCTAAGCTTGCTTTTGGCTCCTAGGCCGTGCTATTCCCACTATCACTGCTTCTTGTGGCTTCCAGATGACAAACCTGTGTTGCTTGTGCCTGATGCTGGGGAGGCTGGTGTGAAGGCTCTCCTCTTAGGCCTAGGCTGGGCCTTCAGGGCTGGGCCCAACTCTTTTAGTAGAGCCTAGCTCTCTACTCCTGTGAGTTATCAAATGAGGTAAATCTTCCCTTAACAGAGCACAAAGCTCGGCTGATCTATGCCCCACCCTTTGGGACTAGGCTTGGACCTTGGGGACCCGGTTCAGCTCTCCAGGGCTAGGCTCTGTGCTTCAAGACTGGGCTCAGCCATTTGGGACTAGGCTGTTTGTTTTCTAAATGTCTTATCTTTTTGTTCCTCAATCCCTCCATTACAGCCTCTTTTGTGTTAGATATTTTTAGTGTATCATTTTGATTCCCTTCTCATATATTTTACTTTATATTTTTCGGTTATTTTCTTAGTAGTTGCCTTTGGAATTACAATTAACATCTTAATTCATAACAGTCCAATTAGAATTAGTACCAGCTTAACTTCAATAGTACACAAAAATTTTATTCCTACCCAAGCCTAAGTTTCTTCACCCCGACAGTGAGGATCAGATCAGAGGAAGAGGAATGTCCAAAGTGGAGTGCTTGGTGATGAATCAACGGCTATTGATTATTGTCAATATTATGATTGGTGGCAGCAGTGTTTTACACACTCCTCAGCCACAAGTGGGCAGATTATCAACCTACAATTGCCTCTGTTTCCCCGCCTATCCAGTTGGGATATTTACATGCTTTCCTACAGGATCGTTGTGAAGGTTAGATGGAGTGGGAAGGGTTTTGGATGCTGTGGGCACACAGAATGTTGGTTATTACTGTTATTTATTCTGTTCTTCATCTCTATGCTGCAAACAAAGGAACGACTTGGAGCAACTTGAATATGCTCCATTGCTAGCAGCCTCCATGTGTTTCCCTTTGTCGTGCCCTCTGCCTAGGGTACATCCCCCAGCTTCTGCGTCAAAACTCCAGATGTGTTTTCTCCAGTGTCATTGGTGCCAGTGAAGCCTTTCCTCATCACCCCTTTGGGGCTTATCTGATCTCTCTTGGGGTATTTATTTTCCACTTGGTATAGAAATTTGTTTCTCTCTTCTCCCTTAAAGGAAGGAGTCCCTTTCTCTACTTCAGGTGACAATTTAACCCAGGTACATCCCATTAGATCCCTGGTAATAGATACCTGTTACCCTTATGAGGCCAGAACCATTTTTATTTTTTAAAATATATTTTTATTGATTTAAGAGAGGAAGGAAGAGGGAGAGATAGAAACATCAATGATGAGAGAGCATTATTGACTGGCTGCCTCCTGCATGCCCGCCCCCCCCCCCCCCAACTGGGGATCGAGCCCACAACCCGGGCATGTGCCCTTGACCGGAATGGAACCTGGGACCCTTCACTCTGCAGGCTGATACTCTATCCACTGAGCCAAACTGGGTAGGGCCAGAACCATTTTTAGAGGGAACTAGTTAAGGCTTGCTTGGAGTCAGGGAAAGCAAGAACCTGATCCCTTTGGTACCTCCCATCCGTGTGTTGCCAAGACTGAGAATAAATGCATGATAGGGACCAACTCCCATAGGATAAGGAGTTGCTGATTACTAACCTATCCTCCAGGGAGGGACCTCGCCATACCAATGGCTTCATCACTGCCTAATGGAGGAGGTCCTGTGGGCCTTTATCAAGTGCAGAGGGAGCCCAGGAGCCTCCTCCACACAGTTAAAGCGATGGCAACATGTGGGCAGATGGCTACAAAGGCAGCCAGGCAAACAGGACACTCAGGAAGGGAACTTGCCCTTGGCAGAGATGTTTTGACTCCTTTCAGGGAGGCAGATAAAACAGTCACCAGAGCTCAAGCCCTCCCACTCTGCATTTGCAAACTGAAATGCTTTTAGGCATCTCCCTGATAAGTGTGTTGTGAGCATTTGTTAATTTCAGCACTAAAATGAACAATCGCTATTGTTCCTCTAGGGCCTGCTGGATGCCAGGCTCCTGAAAGCTGGTCTCCCTGTAATTCCCTTGTTAGAGGACAAGAAATGGTTTCAAGTCTTTCTTCAAGTCACCTTTTCAGTAAGGCCTAACCCTACTTAAAATGGAAACATGCCTCCGCTTCTACCCTACATTCTCAGGTTCTCAACATAGCCCTTACCAGCTTCTAATACAGATGATTTACTTATTAAGTATGCTTGTTTATTGTCTGACATCCCTCCTCCCCCCGCCCCAGGAGGACATCCACAGAGTGGGGGTCTTTGTCACTCATGTTCATTTTTGGATCCTTAGGGCCTACAACAGAGCCTGGACCATTAATACAATGCACAATGTACCTATCACATATCATCATTCATTTAACCAATCTTCTGATGGATGCTTCAGGTTGTTGCCGAACTTTTACTCTTATAACCACACCGTAGTTGAATATCCTTGGGGAACTACTTTGGCATATTTGTGCACTTATATTATAGGATAGATTTTCCATATAGGATTGCTAGGTCAAAAGGTATGACCAGAGTGTAGCCATTTATGTATGAGAGGGCTCAATTAGGACTGGTAAAATTGGGGTGGGGATGGGGAGGATCCCAACTCCTCTAAACTGTTGAGCTAATCTTTACATTTTGTGATTACGTTGTTAAAAATTGTATAATAAAGGCAGGACTATATTTAGTTTTTCTTCTGAGTAGAAAAGAATTGGGGCATTATGATGAGGCCCTGAAAGTATCAGGACCTGATTGCTGGGAGGGCTCTTGTTTGTTAGCAGGAGTGAAAAGTCAAAATAGACTGAGGATACAAAGTGCTTCATATATTACAGAGCCTGGCTCTTTCTAAACTACTAAACGATGATCAAAAGTGAAAAACAAGCTTAGAGAGAGCAGAGTGTAACACTGGAGAGCACCCCAGCAATGTCTCTTCATCAACGCTTGTGGGCTGTGCGGACTCAGCTCCTTCTGAGTGGGAGGAACCAGCCACTGGTTGCCCAGGGGAGTCTGGGGAGAGATTTTTATCAGAAAGGTACAGAGTCTGTGGTGTTTATTTTGAGAAGAGGTGTCTTAGTGTGTTCTGGCTGCTGAAACAAAATACCACTGGCTGGGTACCTTAGAAACAACAGAAATTGATTTCTGAGAGTTGTGGAGGCTGGCAGAGATCAAGGCACCAGCCTGGTTGTGTTGTGGTGTGGATCCTCTTCCCGGTTCATAGCCAGCACCTTCTCCCTGTGTGCTCACGTGGGGAGAGGGGCAAGGGATTACATCAAAATACAAAGCTTCTGCACAGCTAAAGAAACCATCAACAAAACGAAAAGGGAGCTCACTGTATGGGAGAACATATTTGGCAATGATATAGCTGATAAAGGGTTGATATCCAAAATATATAAGGAACTCATACAACTTACAAACAAAAGGAAGACAAACCATCCAATGTAAAAAGGGGCAAAGAACCTAAATAGACACTTCTCCAAAGTGGGCCTACGGAGAGCCAAGAGACATGAAAAAATGCTCAGTCATGGATCATCAGATGCAAATTAAAATGACAGTGAGATATCACCTCACACCTGTCAGAATGATTGCCATGAACAAATCAACAAATGACAAGTGCTGGCAAGAATGTGGAGAAAAGGGAACCCTAGTGCACTGATGGGAATGCAGACTGGTGCAGCCATTATGGAAAACAGTCTGGGGTCTCTTTTATAAGAAAACTAGGGGCCCGGTGCACAAAAATTTGTGCACTCGGCAAGGGGAGGAGGGGGTCCCTCATCCTGGCCTGTGCCCTCTCACAGTCTGGGACCCCTGGGGGGGGATGTCCACCTGATGGCATGCATGGCCAGTCTGGGTGAGGGGCTGCGGGCTGTTTTCAGGCTGGCCACAGCCCCCTCAGGGTTCATGCACTGGGGGGTGGGATGGCTGGTGAGTGCAGGCCTACCATCGCACATACCTGGTGGGCCTCCACCACTGAGGGGACACACCTGGTGCAGAGCTGGGTGGCAGGCCAGGGGGTGGACGCTGGTGCATGGTCGCCCACCACTGCTCGAACCGACCACCGGAGCATGCAAAGCGGAGGCCAGGCCTCTGCCCTTGCATGCGCCAGCCTGATCGCTCCATTGCCAGCCCCAGCCGCAGAATCGGGGGCCTTGGGTGGCCGCCCTGCCCTGCAGGCACCGCCACTGTCTGGAACTGACCGCAGGAGCACGCAATCCCTCTATTGCCAGCCCCGGCCGCAGAACTGGGGGCTTGGGAGGCCACCCGGGCCTGCAGCCGCGGCCACTGTCCGGAACTGACCGCAGGAGCATGCAAGGGCGGAGGCCAGGCCTCCGCCCTTGCGTGCTCTGGCCCAATTGCTCTATTGCCAGCCCGGGCCTCCACCATCTTGGCTGGGCTAATTTGCATACCATTGTTCTGATTGGCTGTTGGGCGTCCCGAAGAAACGGTCAATTTTAATATTACGCTTTTATTAGTTTAGATTAATCTTATTCATCTGCTCTCATGACCTAACCACCTCTCAAAGGCTCCACCTCCTAATACCATCACATTGGGCATTAGTATTTCAACATGTGAACTTGGAGGAGGTGACACAAATAATCAGACCAGGACAAAATATACATTTCGGGCATGTGTATGAAGAATTCTGTACACAAGACACTAATAATAACTGAGGGTTAGGATTATGTGATTGGACACAGGAGTGGGAGAGAGACGTTCCCTTGTGTATCTTCTGACAATGTTGATGTTTGAATAATTATGATAGAATGATTTTAAGAGCTTAATCGTTTTTTTAAAAAAATATTTTTATTGATTTCAGAGAGGAAGGGAGAGGAAGAGAGAGATGGAAACTCAATGATGAGAGAGAATCCTTGATTGGTTGCCTCCTACATGCCCTCCACCAGGGATCGAGCCCGAAACCCAGGCATGCACCCTTGACCAGAATCAAACCCAGGACCTTTAAGTCTGCAGGCCGATGCTCTGTCCACAGTGTCGTACCAGCCAGGATAAAGCTTAATTATTTTTAGCATAAAAATATGTGCATATGTTTTTTTTTTAAATCCACATAGTTCAAAAACTTGGGAATCTCACCATTCCTAGGTGCACTCTCACTTAATTCTCCAGTTTCCAGTTCCACGACTCACTCCATCCTCTACATCAGGGGTGGGGAACCTTTTGTGGCCAAAGGTCATTTGAATATAACATTCGAGGGCCATACCAAATTACCAACTTAAAAATTAGCCTACTGTATTTGGTTAAACATTTATTTTATTTTATTTTATTTTTTTTAAATATATTTTATTAATTTTTTACAGAGAGGAAGGGAGAGGGATAGAGAGTCAGAAACATCGATGAGAGAGGAACATCGATCAGCTGCCTCCTGCACACCTCCTATTGGAGATGTGCCTGCAACCGAGGTACATGCCCTTGACTGGAATTGAACTTGGGACCTTTCAGTCCTCAGGCCCACACTCTATCCACTGAGCCAAACCGGTCAGGGCTGGTTAAACATTTAATTCACTCACCCCTGATGCCTTGGCAGGGCCAGAACAAATGATTTCTCGGGCCTGGATGTTCCCCACCCCTTCTCTACATGACCTTTTCCAAATGTAGACTCTTCTCTTATGCTGTGGCTGAGAAACTGCTGCATAGGGTGGGAGGGGTCTAACCTTTCCACGCACCTCACCACAGCCTCCATAGGTAACTCACATTTTCATGCGCTGCGGGCATGAGCTGGACTCTTGCTGGCCTCCATCTCTGTATTTGGCTAGTTCACTCATCACCTGCTTCCCATCTTCTAAAATGTTGTTGGTATCCTTCCTCTGATGTTTCTTCTCCCATGTTCTTTTTCCTCATGAATTTTGACATTTCTTATTTCTTTTTTAAAAAAAATATTTTTATTGATTTCAGAGAGGAAGGGAGAAGGAGAGACTGAAACATCAACGATGAGAGAGAATCATTGATTGGCTGCCTCCTGCACGCCCCACACTGGGGACCGAGCCTGCAACTCAGGCATGTGCCCTGACTGGAAATCGAACCATGACCTGCTAGTTCAGAGGTTGATGCTCAACCACTGAGCCACACCAGCCTGGCGATGTTTCTTATTTCGTGATGGTCATTTCAGAGAGGTGATCAGAGGGGAAAGAAATAATGTGCTGTGGACAAAAGGGGTCACATGCTAACCTGACAAGCTCAGGAAGGCCTGCATGGCCATCTTGCAAACTCAGAGACCTAAAGTAACCACAAAGGATGGTCTGAAATTAAACTTTAACTAAAAGCAGTTATGGTGGGCAGTTACATCCTAGGCCGGTACCTTCCCTGACAAGGTCAACCTTTATCTTAACTGAGCCTATCTGTCTTTTTGCATCTGTGATAACATACTTTTGAAATGTCTGGGTAACTTGTAACTTCCCTTTTTCTGGAGCCCCTGGGGCACAACCTAATGTGCTGGGCACCAGGACAGATACCACAAATTCCTTCATTGTTATCATGTTAATTGTTCCAGCACCCACTTAAGTATGTGTCTATCATTTTACTTTTTATCCAATCCCAGGGGTTTCCCTGCTTTGCTTTCTCCCACCTCCCTAGTCTATCACCAGTGGATTTCTGGTAGCTCACCTATGTCCTTCCTTTGATTGCAGTGTATACCTACAGATG
Source organism: Murina feae (assembly GCA_004026665.1). Lineage (NCBI taxonomy): Eukaryota > Metazoa > Chordata > Mammalia > Chiroptera > Vespertilionidae > Murina > Murina feae. Next base: position 21,583 of record PVJC01011642.1, read on the forward strand.
TAACCCACCATTCTCCAGAGCACTATCTCAATCCATTGAGGTTCTGCTTCCCGGCCATTGTCGACAGTTTGGCTTAAATAAACTCACAAAAATTCTTTACAGGTTTGAATGTTTTTATGTTAACAGTGTTTAGACTCTGCCATGCCTGTGTTGTCCTGTTCATCAGATATAGACCAGCATCACCAGTACTGGTGGCCGTGTAGTATCCCATTATAGGGATGGATTACTCCCCCACCTCCTTCAAGGATACAACTGAGATGGGATGCTATTGGCATCTAGTGAGTAGAGGACAGGGATGCTGCCAAACAACCTACAGTAGTCAGGACAGACCCTACCACAAAGAATTATCTGGGCCAAATGTCAATAGGGTGGCGTTTGAGAAACAGTTCTAAAGGATTCCTATCATCTCCACACCACAACTCATAAGGCAGGAGCCTATCTTTCTTACACTCCCCTGGCTAGCCATGCTCCAGCTACAAGCATCTTCTTTTTATTCCCAGAACACACCATGCTTGTTCCTGCCACAGGGCCTTTGCACTTGTTCCCTCAGCCTGACATTCTCTTTCCCAGATTTTTGGTTGCTGACATCCTCAGTGTTCAGGTCTCAGCTCAAATGGCACTTCCTCTGTGAGACTTACCTTGCTTGACCAACCCATCTGCCCCCATTTTCACATACATTCACTCTCACTCAAGGAACGTTCTATTACATGTATTATGTAAGCCTTATTCTAAGTGAGTCTTTTTTCATTATTGTTAATTCTCACCCGTGGATATTTTTCCATTGATTTTTCAGAGAGAGTGGAGGGGGGGCGGTGGAGAGAGAGAAACATCTCTCTCACATCGATTGGTTGTCTCCCATACGGGCCCTGACCAGGGCTGGGGATGGAGCCTGTAACCAAAGTATGTGCCCTTGACCGGGATCAAACCCCGGATCCTTCAGTATGAGTGCCAACACTCTATCCACTGAGCCAAACCAGCTAGGGCTTCCAGTGAGTCTTTTAATGAGAGGAATGGGGCTGATTATTTTTTGTGTATTTTTCCAGGTTTATTTATCTGTGGATGAATATTATTTATTGCTGGGATGGGACAGAATTTAGAATAAGTACTATTCTAATTTTTTTGTGTTTACAGAAGCCAGTACTGAGAAATGTTTTTCACATGAACAGGAGACTGGAATGGACATTCTGTTATAGCTAAGTAATGCAAAGTCATACACGATTGAACTCCCCTCTAGTTTGCCGCACATCGCATTCTGATCCCTTATCAGAAGGGTCAGCTACCAACAGGTCCTGCAGGGCCTCCTTCAAAGTGGGTTGACAGCAAATTGGAAACCTTGTGAATTTTAATTGCAAAAGGATTTGTTATCCAGCCCTTAGGGTAATTCTCTTTTCCAGCTACGTGGTACTATTTCACACTAAGCCTGTGTTTGGCAGCCAGGTTTCACACCACACCTGAGGCACCTTAGGATGTTTCCAGGTGAGTGGGAAGTATTGCCTTACTTTTGTGAAACGGAGGAAGGACAGTGGTGAAGGAGGGAATACCTCGGACCTCAGGCACTTTCTCAGGCCACACTGTTTTAGGAGAAAACACAGAGGTCTAAACAGATTCTCTGCCTTTCTCTCCCATTGAGATATCATTTAACACCAACACAACACTCTGATGAGATCTGATAAATGTTTTTGCCTGTGTAACCTCCACCACATTCAAGATATACAAAGAAAATTTCCATCATTCCAGAAGATTCCCTCATGTCTATGTGCGGTCAAGCCCCCTTTATCCCCGGTTCTAGGCAGCCACTGGCCTGCTTTCTGTCACTATATGTTCTTTGCATGTGGTTCCTCTCCCTCAGCATCATGGTTCTGAGCGTATGGTTCATTGCTGAGTAGTATGCATTGTATGGATATATGGCAACTTGTTTCTCATCCACCTGCTGGTGTTCATTTGGGTGTGTCCAGTATAGGGCCATTATGAATAACACTGCTGTGCTCATCCAAGTGGAAGCCTCTGTGTGGAGTCTGTTTTCATTTCTCTTGGTTAAACAGCTCAGAGTGGGTGAGATGGCAGGTCCATGTGGAAACAGTTCCTCTTAGCACTGTCCTTGCCAAGGGGATGTATTTCTGGAAGAATGTTTACTAACCTGTATCCAGCCAAGCCTTCAGATCTAAAATTTACAGAAAGCACAGGCAACCTAAGAATAAGTTAAACGATGCCAACAAAGAAACAAAAGGAGAAATTCAGAATGTGGGACATTCTACTGCATAATTGGCTTGGTCTCTTCAGCAGGACAATGTCATAAAAAAATTAAAAGGTGAGGGACTGATCTAGATTAAAAGCCCTTTAAGAAACGAAACAGCTAGCCCTGACCGGTTTGCCTCAGTGGATAGAGCGTCGGCCTGTGGACTGAAAGGTCCCAGGTTCGATTCCAGTCAAGGGCATGTGCCTTGGTTATGGGCACATTCCCAGTGGGGGTTGTGCAGGAGGCAGCTGATTGATGTTTCTCTCTCATCGATGTTTCTAACTCTCTACCCCTCTCCCTTCTTCTCTGTAAAAAATCAATATTAAAAAAAGAAACTAAACAACTAAATGCAGTGCACGATCTCAAATTGTGAGAGAGTAAAAATTGGATCAGACTGAGAGAGTAAAACGGGCCATTCTTCAGGCTGGGATAAAGACACAGGCAAAGGTAACAGGAAATAATATTTCTCCCAAGGACATTCTGCCTCTTAAAGAGCCACAGAGACCCACCTCTCTGAACAACCATTGCTTTCTTATTTGCTGGGAAACTTGACTTTCTCAAATCATAGATGGTCAGAAAATTTGCAGCTTAAAATTATATCAGTGCAAATAAAATATCTTTCTCTGGACTGCAAGACTGAGGTCACTTTGAGGCCAAAAAGATGCCTTAATTTCCAACCCAAGTACAAAGTTCAGATAAGGGCTTTCTGAACACAATGTTCCACATGTATTTGACTTTGTAGCTTCAGGGAAACAGCACCCTGGTCCACTCTGCAGCCCCAGCTGGTATCAGCCCATTACCCACAGCCCTGTTGTGCTTGAAGGCTATCAAAACCCTTCCCCAAATCCTCTAATAACCTCCCTTTGGTGACCTTTCCTCTCCCACTTTATAAGGAGTGAAGAAACCTGCCTTTGTCCCAGGCAGCCTCTTCTGATTGGGCTTAAAACAATCAGGTCCCTTGAAAAACATTAGCTCTTAAAAAACAACGTTTGGGTGAAATTAAGGAAATCCGAATATGAATGAGACCGGTAGGGAATTTTGTTCAGTGTGACACCGGTATTGTGGGTACGGAAGTGAATGTCCTTATCTCCTAGAGATACTTCATGAAATATTTAGGGATAGAGTGTCATGAAGCCTGATTACTTTGGAATGATTACCAAAAAAGTCAATTAATACATTTTACATGTGCAGAAAAAGATGGAGACGGCAAAATGGTAATTGTTGAAACTGGGCAGTGTGAGCACCTGTATGTTTAACTTATAGTTCTTTCTACTTTCCATTATGTTTGAAAGTACTTATCATAAAAAGCTAAACAAAAACAAAAAACAAAAACCATATCCTCACACATGGCCTTTGGAGAATCTTTGGTCTGGTAGTGCCTGAAGTTGGAAAGCCAGTGGCCCCGGTGATGGCTACCTTTCTGGTCTTTCTGGGATCTGGTCCTATCAACGCAGTCCTGGTCTCTCTCTGTTTCTCCTTTGCCGAAGGCCACTTCAACGTTCCTATGGACTCAAGCAGAGAAGGCTAGTGGCTCCTGGGTTTAATATCCACGTTGCCACCCACCAACTATGTGACCTTGACCTCTGTGGGTGTCCACCTCACTCTGTAAAACCAGAACAATCATAGTCCCTGACTCATAGGGTCGTGGTGGGCAAGAAGTGAGGCTGCATAGTGCCTGGCATTGCATGCACACTCAATAGGCACTGGGGGTTATTAGTTATTGTGGTGGTTGAAGAAAGCATTGGGAACTGTGGAATGAACTAAAAAAGAGCCTGGAGGTAAGGGCCTTAGGGTCAGCAAACTGCAAACACAACTAGGCAGTCCCCAGAGGAGAAAGAAGAATCAGTCCTGCCCTCTTCGCCTGGATGGGTCCGGATGGGAGTCCTCGAGATGATGGGTGATCTGTGTGAGGTTCCCGGCGCAGGAAAGTGAGGCAGAGAGTCAGGCAGATTGAAGGAGGAGAATTTATCCTGCACTCCTGGGTGAGGTCCACAGGTCCTAGGGGTGGGGCCGGTGGAGTCGCCCCGAGAGGGAGTCAGGGGCGTTTTTTATACAGCTGTTCAGTGAGGGCAGGGGAGTATGAAGTGTGGGAGTTGGGGTGGGGGGAGTCTTCACGATTTCTAGGAAGGAATCTATGTCGTCATGTCATCTGTCTGGTAGTTGACCTTATGGAGGCATGCATCAGCCCCTGGACCCCCCTTCGACCTAACAATCTGGATTCTGGATGTCAGGTGGCCTGGAAACCAGAACATTCTTCCCCTAGTCCTTCAGGGGATCATCAGAGGGTTACCTGGAGGTCTGATGTATATCCAGGTATTGACGCAGGACTCCAAAGTTCAACTGATAAGTTCCCAGGACAGTACAAACAAGAATAGAATTGTTTCTTCAGGCCTCAACTTCTTAATTTTAGCAATTTAGCAGCTCAGCCGTAGTGGCTGCATGGTATTTCTGCATTCTGTTCCTCCAAACCACCTGCTGGCTTGTTGTGTTGCTTCTCTGAAACAGAGTAGAGGCTCCTCCTTGGGAATCCCCTAGGACCTCCACTTCAAATGATCAGGACTTACCTTCTCACTACAGTGGGGGTCTAGAGTGGAGTCTTCAGCTGCCCACATGCTCAGGCTGAAGTGGACCAGGCTGTGGTCAGTGTGGTTAGGAGCTCAGAATGCAGGCAAGCCCCAGCCAGTTTTGCTCAGCGGTCAGAGCATCCGCCCTTGGACTGAAGGATCGTGAGTTTGATTCTAGTTAAGGGCACATACCTCGGTGGCAGGCTTGATCTCTACCCCCAATCCATGTGTCTCTCTCACGTCAATGTTTCTCTCTCTCTCTCTAAAAATCAATGGGAAAAAATATCCTCAGGTGAAGATGAACAACAACAACAAAAGGAATGCAGATGCCAAGAGTCAAACATGACAGGAGGCCAGAGGGCGGTATTTCATGGCCCGGGTAGGAATGAAGCTGGAAGCAGGACCACTAACCTTCGCTCTCACTAATTTCGGCATCTCTTTTCTACATCTGGCAGCTCTTCCCTCATCCCTCCTCAGCCCCTGGGTACGTGTTCTGCCCAGTGTCTCTCTCCTGCCATCCACGCCATCTCCCCTCTATCTTGTGCACTCTCCTCCCACGTTCCGTCTGTTCCCTCCATCCCTTCTCTGCCATAGGTCAGAGTGGAGCATTGGGAAGAACCTGCTTTTGGGTTTCCCTCTGAGTTGAATACAGACGGGCCCTCCATCTCTCTGCCCTTCCTCACTGTGCACTGGCTCATTCATTCACTCAGTAGCATGTAGGAGAGCCCAGTGAATACTGAGTGCTGTGCAGGTGCAGGGGGACAGCAGCGCTTGGGGCAGGTTCTCTGGCTCAGGCCCGAAGCCTTGGAGTCATCCTGGCTGCCTTGCTTCCTCTCACACCCCATAGGTGACCTGTTGATTCTGAGTTCAAAATAGGTGGAGAATCCAACCACATCTCACCACCTTCGTGCCTCACTCTGGTCCAACAACCGCTTGCCCTTGGATTACTGACGAGGCTTCCTGACCGCCCTTCTCCCTGCCCAGCCCGTGGCCCAATCTCCACCCAGCAGCCGGAGTGCTCCTATCAGAGCCTAAATCAAGTCACACCGCTTGCCTGCTCAGTTCCTTCCCATGGCTTCTCGCTTCACTTCAGGTTAAGCCCTAGTGACTGCTGTGGCCAAGGAGGCACCAAGTGATCGGCCTTATCTCCCTGCTCTCTCTGCATGTACTCCAACCCCACTGGCTTTTCTGCTGCCCCCAAAACTTGACAGTCACGCCCAGGCCTTTGCTGGTCCCTCTGCTTGAAGCACTGTTTCCCCACTTACATACTTCCTCCTCACCTGTCCTTAAATGCCACCTCCCTAGCCAGGTCTTCCCTGATCATCCAGCCAAAAATACCCCCCCCCATATTTTTCTTTTTTCTTCTTAGCATTTAATTATCCTGCCAATATACTAAATACGGTACCTATTCATCTCGTAAATATGTAAATTGCTTTCTCTTTCTTTGGTAAGTTTTGCTCACTGGAATAGTCCGACTGCTTAGACCAGAGGTCAGCACACTTTTCTTTCTTTCTTCTTTTTTTAATGTTTTTATTGCTTTTTAGAGAGAGAGGAAGGGGGAGGGATAGAGAGATAGAAACATCGATGAGAGAGGAACATCATCGATCAGCTGCCTCCTGCATAGCTCCTACTAGGCATCGAGCCTGCAACCAAAGTACATGCCCTTAACTGGAACTGAACCCAGGACTCTTCAGTCCACAGGCCAATGCTCTATCTACTGAACCAAACAGGCTTGGGCAACAAACTTTTCTTAATATGTTTTTTTATTATTATTATTGATTTCAGAGAGGAAGGGAGAGGGGAAGAGAGAGATAGAAAGATCAATGATGAGAGAGAATCATCCATTTGCTGCCTCTTGCATGTCCTCTGCTGGGGATGGAGCCTGCAACCCAGGCATGTGCCCTGACCAGGAATTGAACTGTGACCTCCTGGTTCATAGGTCAATACTCAACCACTGAGCCACACTGGCTGGGCCAAACTTTGCCTATAAAGAACCAAACAGTAAACATTTTAGGCTTTACAGCCATGAGGTCTGTGCCACAACTACTCAGCTCTGGGACTGTAGCAGTGTTAACATAAAAAAACCTATAATTTTTGTGAGTTTTTTTGAGCCAAACTATCGATGATTGCTGGGAAGCAGAACCTCAACAGATTGAGATAATGCTCTGGAGAATGGCAGGTTACATCTGCATGTATACACTGCAATCAAAGGAAGGACATAGGTGGGTTACATGAAATCCACTGGTGATAGACTAGAGAGGCGGGAGAAAGCAAAGCAGGGGAACCTCTGGGATTGGATAAAAAGTAAAATGATAGACACATACTTAGGTGGGTGCTGGAACAATTAACATGATAACAATGAAGGAATTTGTGGTATCTGTCCTGGCGCTCAGCACATCAGGTTGTGCCCCAAGAGGTCTAGGAAAAAGGAAATTACAAGTTACCCAGATATTTCAAGGGTATGTAATCCTAGATGCTAAAAGACAGATAGGCTCAGTTAAGGTAAAGGTTGACCTTGTCAGTGAAGATACTGGTCTAGGATGTAACTACCCATCATAACTGCTTTGGTTAAAGTTTAATTTCAGACCATCCTTTGTGGTTATTTTAGGTCTCTGAGTTTGCAAGACGGCCATGCAGGCCTTCCTGAGCTTGTCAGGCTAGCATGTGGCCCCTTTTGTCCACAGCAGGAAAGTGGCCATAAAAAATACATAAATGAATGTGTGTGAACTGTGTTCCAATAAAACTTAACCTACAAAAACAGGAGGCTGGTGCTAGTGTGTTCACTCCCGGCCAGGATGCTTTCTGACGCTCCATAAGCACCTGTTGATCGAATTCATGAAGGAAGTCAAGGTCACGCGCTGATTCTAGGAGGAGAGAAGTGCAGAGTAGACAAATCAGATTGTGTTAGTTGCTGTGAAGAACAGAAAGCAGGTGATGAGAAGAGTGGGTGGTGGTTACTCGGGGGAGAGTAATTGGAGGAGATGGCATTTGAGCTGACACACCCCCTGGCCCCCTCCAAGTGCAGCACAGGCAACTTGAAGATCTGGAGGCAGAGGGTTCCAGGCAGATGGACCAGCAGGTGTGGAGGCTTGGAGTGGGAATGAGTTTGGTGTGCTCAAGCAACAGAAAGCCCTCAGTGTGGCTGCAGGGATGTGACTGAGAACGAAAGGGGTGTGAGAGGGCGTTTGTTTTTTTAAGCCCTTTATTTTGCTCTTTTTAAATTTATTATGGTAACATACACGTAACAAAATTTGCTGTCTTGACCATTTCTACGTCTACAGTTCTATGGCATTAAGTATATTCATGTCATTGTACAATCATCACCATCAGCCATCTCCATCCAGAACATTTTCATTTCCCAAACTGAAGCTCTACACCCATTAAATACTAACCCCTCATCTCTCCCCTCCTCCCAGGCCCTGGTAACCAGCATTCTATTTCCTGTCTCTATGAATTTGACTGCTCTAGGAACTTTATATTAGTGGACTCAGATACTGTTTGCCTTTTATGACTGTCTTAATTCACTTAGCATAATGTCTGCAAGGTTTATCCTTGCTGTAGTGTATGCCAACATTTCTTTCCTTTCCCAGGCTGAGTAATATGCCATTGTGTGGATATACCACATTTTGTGTATCCATTTATTTCTCAGTGGACACTTGGGTAACTTCCACTTCTTGGCTATTATGAACAGCGCTGCTGTGAAGGTGGGTGTGCAAATATCTGTTCAGGTCCCTGCTTTCAATTCTTGTGGGTGTATACCCAGAAATGGAATTGCTAGATTATATCCAATAGGATTTTGTACTAAAAAACAGAATGGAAGGTCATAGGAGCCTTTATGCAGGGGTGTCACTTTCTTGCTTCTCCCCCAGGAGGTCAAAGCTAAAAGTCTTGTTTTATTGTTGACACTATCACAGATGTCCCCCATCCCCTCCTTGCGCTTTTTTTCACCTCCACCCAACCACCACCCCCTTGGCCCTCATCACACTATTGTCTGTGTCCTTGGGCTATGCATATACTTTCTTCACTTTCTTTTATCCAGTCCCCATCCCCTCTGAGACCTGTCAGTCTGTTCCATGTATCCATGTCTCTGGTTCTATTTTGTTCGTCAGTTTATTTTGTTCATTAGATTCCACATGTAAGTGACAACTATGGTGTTTGTCTTTCCCTGACTGCCTTATTTCGCTTAGCACAATAATCTCCAGGTCCATCCATGCTGTTGCAAAGGGTGAGAGTTCCCTTGCTTTAATAGGACCCCTCTGGCTGCTATGATTGCTCTAATTCCAGCGGGGAGGGACGGAGATGGGAAGGCCAGGAACGATGCTATCCAGGTGAGACAGCACCGGCTGGAAGCTTCCAGTCTGGCTGGGAGGCCGATAGAGAGCAAACAAATAATTATGATTACAAATAGTGATAAATGCTGCAAAATAAATGAGCACGAGCAGCATGCTATGGTTCCAGGGAAGAATGAAAAGAATCTCGCTGGCATTCTCGTCTCTCTGATTTACTCAATAGTTTCCTGTGGGTGCTGACGCTTGAAATCCACATCCTACATATTCATCTCCAATTATTTTGTTTGTTGTCATTTGGGTGGGCTTGGCCCAGGGCCCAGAGCCGCTTGGTCAGAGGGTGTCCGTTATTGTATTAGAGCCGAAGATGGGCATGGAGGGGCTTGGAGGACCGGGAAGAGAGGGCCTTTGAGCCTGTGGCTGAAAGAGGAGGTCAGGGCTTGGTGGTTAAGGGCAGGGCTAGGTCTGGTCTCTGCCACATTTCACCTGTGGGATCTTGAACGAGTTATGTCATTCCCCTAAGCCTCCGTTTCCTTTCCTGGAAAAAGGTATACTCATTTGTTTGTTCTGCTCTCTGCTTCCTTCTCACAAGGGCAGTGATCTTAGTTTTGTCCACTGCTGTATCTACAGCACCTAATGGAGCAGTGGTTCTCAACCTTCTGGCCCTTTAAATACAGTTCCTCATCTTGGGACCCAACCATAAAACTATTTTCGTTGCTACTTCATCACTGTAATGTTGCTACTGTTATGAATCGTAATGTAAATATCTGATATGCAGGATGGTCTTAGGCGACCTCTGTGAGAGGGTCATTCGACCACCAAAGGGGTCGTGACCCACAGATCAAGAACCGCTGTAATAGAGTGTCTGGCATATGGTCAGCCCCAATACATATTTTTATTTAATTCGTTTATTTTCTATTTTAAATTTTTATATAAGGCATCACTTTTATAAAGTACAGCAACCTTAAGCATCCAGCTCAATGAATTTTAAATGTGTGTGTGTGTGAGTGTGTGTGTATAAGAACCATGTAACTACCACCAGGTCAAGTTCTAGAACATTTCCGGCTCCCTTGTACCCCTTCCCACAGTCACCATATCCTGACTTGGATCAGCATCTATTAGTATTGCCTGTTCTTGAACTTCATTTAAATAGGATCATGGAAAATGTACTCTTGTGTGTGGCTTTTTTGTGGCGGATACATTCATATTGTTGCATGTGTTAATAATTTGATCCTTTAAAAAACTGCTGTGTATTAATCAATCGTGTCATTATACCACAAATTTATTCATCCTTTCGACTCTAATGGGCATTTAGGTTGTTTCTAGTTTTTGGCTATTTGAGTAAAGCTATTGTGAACATTTTTTGGAGATGTCGTTTGAAGGACATTAGCACACCTTTCTCTTGAAAAGGAGTGGGATTGCTGTGTCACTGTGTAGTTGGATGTTTAGTTTTGGTAGAAATGGCCAGACTGCATTCCTAAGCAGTTGAACCAATTACACTTCCACCAACAGAGTGGGAGAGTTTCAGTTGTTCCCCATCATGGCCAAAATTTGTCATTTCAATTCAGTTGTTCTGGTGTGTATGTAATAGTATTTCTTTTTTTAAAAAATATATTTTATTTATTTTTTACAGAGAGGAAGGGAGAGGGATAGAGAGTTAGAAACATCAATGAGAAACATCGATCAGCTTCCTCTTGCACACCCCTACTGGGGATGTGCCCACAACCAAGGTACATGCCCTTGACTGGAATAGAACCCGGACCCTTGAGTCCACAGGCTGACGCTCTATCCACTGAGCCAAACCGGTTAGGGCTGTAATAGTATTTCACTGAGTTCTTTTTTTTAAAGTATATTTTTATTGATTTTTTACAGAGAGGAAGGGAGAAGGATAGAGAGTGAGAAACACCGATGAGAGAGAAACATCAATCAGCTGCCTCCTGCACGCCCCCCCACAGGGGATGTGCCCGCAACCAAGGCACCTGCCTTTGACCAGAATCGAACCCGGGACTTTTCAATCCGCAGGTCGACTCTCCATCCACTGAGCCAAACTAGTTAGGGCTGAGTTCTTATTTGCCTTTCCCTGATGACCAATGATGTCAAGCACCTTTTCATATGCTTGCTCAATTAATATTATATTTGTTAAAAGAAGAATGAATTGCCTTGGCCGGTTAGCTCAGTTGGTTAGAGCATCGTCCCAATACACCAACATTGCGGATTTGATCCCCAATCAAGGCACGGACAAGAATCAATCAATGAATGCATAAATAACTGGAGCAACAAACCTCGCTCTCGCCAATCATTACATAAAAAAATTAAACAGAGTGAATGAGTGAAGAGTTCGGATAAGAATGGAAAGAAATCCGACCCTGTCTCATGCCCTGCTTAGAACCCACCGGTGGCCTCTTCACTGCTCTTAAAGGCAAGCTGAAACTCCTCCCTTGGCTACAAGATCCTGCGAGCTCTGGCCTTTCCTGATCCCTTCGGATCCTCTCCCTAGATTCCTGTCACCCAACTATCTTCAGGTTCCTCTAAGGATCTGCTCTGTCCTGCTTCATGATTTTTCCGTAAGCTGTTTTCTTCAGCCTGGAATATAACCCAAGTCCCATGAAATCAGACTCATCACCTGTATCTCCACTCAAAATTTCTTCCTCAGGAAGTCTTACCTGACTTTCACCACCAGCAGGCAGGACTCTTTTAGGCCTTCTTCCTCCCACTTTTTCTGCCTAGCTTTTATCACAGCTGTAAGTACCCCTTCCTTTACGTGATTATTTGATTAACCTGTTCCCCTATCATAAAAAGGCATTAACTCCCCCACAAGAAACCCCAACATTTTAAGCTCCATAAAAGCAACTTTGTCTTGTTCCTAAGATCTGACATATAGGTGATGCTTCATAAGTGTTTGATGCTTCATAAGTGTTTGTTGAATGTATAAATGTTAAAGCAACAGCACATGGAATATGCTGAAATTAATTAACCCTTAAAAACTCACTCACCCCGAGGGGACTCTGGGACAATAGAAAAATCATTGGAAATAATCTTCCCTCCATTCCTCCCTCCCTCATTAGGTCCTTTGGGGGGGGGGGCTGTCTAAAATTCAATCACTGTTCCTGTTTTAATTGGTGCAGTTGGTGTGTGTGTGTGTGTGCGTGCCTGTGCACATGTATGTGTGTGCGTGTGTGTGCATGCGCGTGTGTGTAATGGAACTACGCGTCAGTCAAGGGATTAAGGAGGACAGGAGGGAAGAAAGGCATTGCTGATGTCACAGTGAAAGCCTAGACTCCTGGACCCCAGCCCCAGCTCCTCTGTGACCGGCTGCCTCTGCATTAAATAGATCTGAGGCAATATGGCAGAATGATTGGCATTATAGATTCCACCCATCCTAACCAGTCTGCCTGGGTTCAAAGTCTGGTTTAGCCACTTGTACATATCCCTGACAACTGACTCTGCTGTGCTAAGCCTCAGTCTCAATTACAAAATAGGGGTAATAAAAGTATTCACCTCATGGGCTTGTTGGGAGCATTACCCAAGTCAATTCATGTTCATTGTTAAGAACACAGCCTTGGTGACTGTCAATGCTTGTTAATTGCTACTTTGTGTGCAGACCTCAGTGTCTTCACTTCTAAAGTGAGGATCAATAACTCGGTTATTTCCCGGGTGCTGTTCAAAGAGGATGGATAAAATGCCAAAGTCTTTTGCACACATGTGGGGACAACGGCTGTATGCGATGGGGATGGGAGCCCTCCCGCCATGAGTGCCCTGGAATCACACTGGCCAGGGGTTTGAATCCCACTGTCACCCCTGGGCAGCTGTGTGACCTTGGGCAAATCACTTCCCCTCTCTGAGCTTCAGTTTCTGCAACAGATTCATAAGTGCACCCAGTTCCCATGTTTCCGTGCGGCTCAGGAGGTAGCTGCCCAGGTTAGCCTTTGGCCCCAGAAAAGCCGCCCAGCCTTGACTGCCCCCTGTTTTCTTCTTTCTTGAAAGGGAAGTCCTAATGCAGAGGCTCCAGTAAGGACGCAGCTGGTGTTGGGCACGCTCCAGCTCCTCGAGGGCTCAGGTTATTCTGTTTGTTATTGTTGCTGCGCTCATTGTTATTACGGTAGGATTTGGAAACTGGTCGCCCAGTCTGGACGGACGCAAAGATGCCGGCAGCAGCACCGGCGGCAGCGCTGGCAAGCCCTCCCCGGCCCGACGGGCGTGGGCCTGGGCTCCGGGGTCAGGGGCTGGGCGGCAGGCCCACGCCGTCTCCAGGCGCCGGCGCGCAGGGCGCGGGTCCGACCTCCACGCGTGGCCCACGCTCTCCGGCGGCGAGGGGAGCCCGGCGCTGGGCGGGCGGGGCGGGGCCGCTGCATCCCCGTGACGCGCTGGCCAATCAGACGGCGTTGCGGCCCCGGCCCCCTCCCGCCCTCGCCGCCGCCGCCGCCGCCGCCGCCAGCACCCGGGCCTGTTCGCCCGCCGCCCCGCCGCCCCACGCCCGCCGGTGCCCGCCGGTGCCCGCGCCGGCCGCATGGCGCTCAGCGGCTTCTGCAGCGCCGATGGCTCCGACCCCTTCTGGGTACGTGTTCGGCGGCCGCCCGGGCCGCGTGGGGCGGCGGGAGGGAGGGTGGCGGGCCGGCTGCGAGGCCGGCTCCGGCAGAAAGCGCCAGCCCGGGCGGACGGGCCCCGCGGCCGCTGGGCACCGGCTGCCGAGCCGAGCGCCGCGTTCCCCGCTCTGCAGCCGGCCTCGGGGTCCCGCTCCCCGCTTGCCCGCGGCCGGCCCGGTCGGGAGTGCAACTCGCTGATGGGGGAAAACTTGGGTGACTCAGTTCCTGGGGAGCAGGCGTGCGGTGGGGGAGACGGGGGAGGTTTGCATGTGCCGAGGTCTGGGGTTTGGGAGGAAAGGTGAGGGGGCAGAACCTGGGGGAAGGGGGTTGAGAGGAGGAGTCCTTCCTGGTTTGGGGTTCCCTCTCCGATTAAAAATAACCTCCAGGGAAAGGGACGCCAGAGATAGAGGCCGGTGCAGGAGGCTGTCTCCCTGCTCTGAAGTTCTCCCATTTCCTTCGTGGGTTGGGGTCCCCCTTTCACAAGGGGATTATGAGAGGACTGAGCTGGGGAGGTTGAGGTTTACTCCAGTTGTTCTGCATCCACATTATTCTCGGATGGCCACACCTTTTTGTCATCTTTGACTGTCTTTGGGCTTCATTACTCCGGGGGATGTTTTGGGGAACAAGGGGAAGAATTGGGGAAACGTGAGAAACAGAAAGTAGGGTGGCTCACCCCTGCCCTGTCTGGCCTGACTCTTGGCCAGGTTTGGGGTGCCACGGAGGATGCCCAGGACCCTGGTACCGGTGTGCGTGCCATCCCGCTCCTGTAAAGCAGGCTCCTCTCTGGAGGACCTCCGCCTGATTTAACCTCAGCCAGTTTCCTTCTGAAGGCTCAGCGCTGAGCCTGGCTGGGTTTCTGGAGTCCGATTTCTGTGGTTTCATCCCAGTGTCTCCGGCTTCAGCTTCCTTCTCCTGCGATTTCCTCCTTTGTTCCAGGAGGGCCCTTCTGTGTCAGGCCATCTTGATTGTTTGTAAACACACCATACACAGATCTGGACCGGATAATTTTTCCACTTTTGTTCAGGAATCAGAGATAAAACACCCTTGGCTCTTAGGAGCTGGCGATTAGCATCCAAAAATACCTTCGTGTTCTGTTTTGTGGTTCTTCTCTTGGAGGCTGCATTTGGAGTGTTGGAAAAGCCAGGAGAAGGCTTTATTTTGGGGGTGGGGGAGGCGTGTCATTTGGTAGAACAACCCAAACACACCTTGGCATGCCTCCCATTTCCAGGCCCATGGGATCAGGGCTGGAAACAGCTTTGCGTCTGGGGTCTTGGAGTGACTGGAGAGCAGGCCATGTACCAAGTAGGACTCCATCTACCAGAGGAAAACCTGTGGAGCCCTCCCTCCCTTTGCCAGCGATGACAGCAGTACGATGATTTCTGCAAGGATGCAGATGGGATCTGGTCTAGTGTTGCTGTGAATTCTGGAGTATTTCCTTGTTTCTGTTTTTTTAAATGGGGGTGGGGGGTGGGATAGGCAACCATCAATTAGATTCTGCATCAGGATGTAGTTGATTGATGGCTAATGAGGTTTTCCAAAGTTGAGTGTGTTTGGGGGTGTCCTCTGTTTATTTAGTTTAAGAAGCTCATCTGGAAAACCACTTGGGTTTTTTCTCCTTGTAAGGACTTTTCACCACAGAAATTGCCAAGTGACTGGCCTTCACCTCTGTCTCTCCTTCCTCTGGATACCTGGACTCACTTGATGCCCCAAGTTCTGGGGGTGTTCTGGAACCAGAGTTTGGGAGCAGACAGTGGGGGCGTGAGAACTTACAGATAGCGAGAGAAACCAAGTGTAACAGAAAGCAGGTAGCTTGTGTTTTCCAGGGCGGCATGCTCAAGGCCAGGAGCAGCTGGCCTCCCCGCTGTGAGATAACTGCAACTTTGGGCAGGCCACGTTGCTTCTCTGTGTCTCATTTTCCTCATCTGTAAAATGGGAGCAGGGGCCAAAACGTCCCCACCTCCTAGGGGAAAGAGTAAATCTGTGAAGAGTAAATGAGTTCATCTGTAGAATGGCTCAGCCTGTGCCCTGCACAGAGTTAAGCATGGTTATTATTTTCCAAAGATGAAGTTGTGTGTTTGAGTTGTTTGTCCTTCCTTTGGACCCCCTTTTTATTCAGGGGGTGGTGATGAGATTCGGTCACCCACGCACTCATGCCTGGTTCCTTCCCTGATCAAGGACAAGTGTTTAGAAATCAAAGTGACTAGCCCAGGTGACACTCTTATCAGAGCTCTGTTCTTGGGTCAGTGCCTGCCTCTGAGTCCCAGGAAATTTCCAGAAAAAAACAGAGTTTGGAAATGGCCCGTGCTGAGGGTTCCACTGACGTACTGCCCTCACTCAGGCAAATGCTCTGGGCTGAAAAAAGAGGAACTTCATTATCTAAATGGAAAATAGGGGCCGAGTTCAGCACTTGGCTGTCTTTTTCCACTGGGGGTGCCTGGAGTGGGGTGGGGCTAGTGGGAGGGACTGTTCTTTGGTTGATGTTTGAATGATGGTTGGGAAAACGGGACTGGACCTTTCCTTGTGAGTTAATTACAAACTTTTTTTTGTTTATTACTAGGTTGCATGGCCAGTATAGAAAAATTGAAAAAAAATGTAGAAAAGTAGAGAAAATAAATCAGTAAGCGTAGTGCAGTGGCTTAGAGCCAGTCCTTAAATTCCCTGACTCTGCAGCTTTAGTGAGGTGCTTCCCTCAATCCCCATGCCTCAGTTTCCTCATGGGGGAAATGGGCGTGATAACACAGTACCAAGCGAATAGTGGTAATTCGAAGGGATAAACGAGCTTATTCTTGACATGAACCGAGAATGTTGCTTGGTATACAGTTGGTACAGCAGTCGACCCCAATTCTCTAGTTAATATTTGGTCCTAGTGCTCTTTGCTACAGAGATGCTCTGAGCCATCCTTCAACTCAGGAAACCCCTGAATATTTGATTTAGCTGCCAACAGGTGTGAAAAGAGGAACATCTTAGAAGCTGTTAGAAATTCCTCTTAGGGTAAGGTCTGGCCTTGAATCAGCCTAATTCCTGCCTGAAGAGCTCCCCCTGGCTTCACAGCGATCTATGAAAAGCCCACATTGTTTCCATCCTCCAAATACGCCGTTGGTTTTCAGGCTCATTGCTTGGCTTTCCTCTCTTCTTTTTGTCCGCCCCTCCTTCCAGTTTCCCCCTCTCTCCCTTATGGATTGTTAGAGTTCAAAGGGACTCTGGAACTTATGGGGCCTCCCTCCATGAGTAAGGTGACCAGATTTTAACATTGGTAAAGCAGGACACCATTGACCGCTTGGCCGTCGAAAACCACATATTCCCTTCCCGTTCTCCCGCCGTTCCCTAGCTTGTCGTGCATTCTTTCCAAAAATTGGGACTTTTTTAAAACGCTGCAGTACGCGGGACAAATTGTTAAAAATCGGGACTGTCCCGCCAAAAGCGGGACGTCTGGTTGCCTTATCCATGAGTGCTTCACGCAGGTTGACTCCGAGGCGTAGAATGGCAGTGTGACACGGTAGCAAGATAAATGGCTTTGGAAGCAGCAACAGGGAACCCTTGAGAGGACAGTCCAGGACAAGGCCTAACACAGGGGACCCGGTTGCCCTTGGGCCTCGCAGAAGGAAGCCACAGCGGGCCCGTTTGGCATAGACTAACGAGGGGCCTGGACCAGCTTCATTTGTGAGAGTCTTCAGGTCACCGGGTCTGTGGACCGTGGTGGTGGGTGAAAAATCTCTTTCTACTCCTGGGCTCGGTTTTTAGGGACCAATATCTGCACCTGGGTATCCCTGTCCCTCTCTAAGCCCTCCCATCTGAGTTAATGGCAGCCCTCTCTTCTGAGGCTCAAGCCAGAAGCCTGCATCATCCTTGACGCCCTCTTTTCCCTCCCATCCCACATCTTGATCTGTCAGCAGATCCTTCTCACAGCCTTCCCCAGTACTGCTCTGGCTGGAGCCATTGGCTTTCTCCTGGATTTAAACATTTCCTCCCCACTGCTCTCCCTGCTTCCCTTCTTGACCATTATAGTCAAGTTCCAAGCCAGCGAGCGGCCAGAGGGATCCTGTCCCCCTTCTGCTTGAAACCATACAGTGGCTCCCACTTCCCTCAGGGTTTACTACACCTGGCAGCATCAGACCCATCATCTCTGACCTATTGTCTCCTTCTACGCCAGGCACACAGGCTACGAGCTGCCTCAGGGCCTTTGCACTGGCTGTTTTCCCTGCCTGGAATGCTCCTTCACCTTTAAATCTATGTTCAAATGTCACTCAGGCAGCCTTACCTCTCCTCCGCCCCAATAATCCCTGCTCTCCCATCCCCCATCCATAGCGCTTATTTACCAAGACACCAAATATTTTACGTTTTTTTCTTCCCACAAGGTCAACTTTACAGGGCAAGAGTTTTTGCCTGTTTGTTTATGACCATAATCCTAGCATCTAGAACAGTGCCTGGAACATAGTAGGTGCTCAGTAAACATTAATTGAATGAATGAATGCCATTAAGTACTGGAATGGCTTTTGAACGTGGTTGAAGCCTTTCTCCAGAGATCCCTAAGGATGAAAGCTACTCACCTGTCTCAAATGGATACTCAGGTAGACCGAGTTCTCCAGCTTCCACATTTGACTGCTTGTATTTTACCTTGCAAGGGTCTGACTGAATCTCATCCACCTGTCCTTTCCCAGGACCCAGGGTCTCACACAGAGTAGGCTTAATTCACATTTGAATTTCAGTGGCTGAGGTACAAGTTCCAAACTGGGGCTTAGATCTAGCCCACAAGAGTGCCGGTTTGGCTTTATTTTAATTATGAATTACTATAATTGCTAATATTGACTGATCGTAAGATTCCATAAAAAAATAATAATCTGGATTTCTGATTTCTCTTGAAAAATCAGAAGACCTGATAGCACGGGGCCTGCAATCCCTACTCCTTACTGCAGCTTCAATTCTAAGGTCCAGTCTTCATCGCCTTTCTTCATTGCACTTTCTCACCTGGTTTCCTTCGCTCACAGATGGGACCCACCTGGCACCAGTAGGTATTTGAGTTGCCATCCCCGGCCGCGGAGCCCAGCCTTGTGGTGAAGTGCCTGGGGCCTACTGGAATCACTAGCTTGACGCACTCACCCTGGCTCCAGAATGGCCACGTTGTGGGAGGAATATGAAACAAGAGTCTAATTTGTGTGTTGGCTCCAGATTTTTGTGGCAGTATATAAGGTCTAGCTTTTCTTATTAAATCTTAGTGGTCGGTAAAACTGCAGCCCATAAATACTTGCCTGAATATTTTGCAAAAAGTAAAAAAAAAAAATAATAATAAAGTGGGGGTGGATAATGGCAAGGGCTTGGGCATCCTGAGGCGAGCACTGCCCCCAGCCTGGCATGGAAACTGGGGCAGTGTGTCCCTTCTGACGGAGGTTGGAACCTGTTCTTACCTCTTGAAGGCTGAGGGTGGAGGGCGGCCTTCCAGGAAGCCAGTTTGGGGGCGGGTGGTAGGTGTGGAGCACAGTTTCTCAGCCTCCTCGGCACTCTTGACATTTGGGGCCGGATAGTTCTGTGTTGTGGGAGGCTGCGCTGAGCACTGTAGCATGTTGAGTCGCATCCCTGGCCTCGACCCACTAGATGCCAGCAGCACCCGCCCCCCCACCCCGGCCCCCTTGCTGTGGCAACACAAATGTCTCCAGACGTTGTCAAATGGCCCCTGGAGGGCGAAGCCACACAGCCATGGGTGTGGAGGAATCTAGAGAAGACGTTTTGGGCGAGAGTTTGGCCCCCCTCCTTCCATGTCCCGAGGAGTTTTTAGCCTGTTGGACGGCTTGTGTATTGGCTTATTGGGGTTGCCTTGGAGAAGCTTAATGAGACGTTAAGGAGGTTAAACTCCAATTAGCTGGAGAAGGAACCTGCAGCTGTTTCCATGCTGT